>JAXQQM020074002.1:0-123558 GCA_034641835.2 Pinus albicaulis | reverse complement strand
TTCAGATCAACGGATTCTTGGAGTCTTCAGCAAATGTGAATTATGTTGAACGTTAATTGACTTTCACAACTAATTAAATCTGCAAATCGAATCTTTGAAATCCCAGCAAATGGAAACCAAGCTAAACATGAATTGATCTTCAAAAATAATAAATGCTGCAATCAGAAATTTGCTAATGGATCGACTTCTATCTATGCACAGCTCTCCTATCTGCACACAACTACTAAATCCCTCATCTATCGACTTCTTATCCTACAGCTCCTACATCTATAATTGATCTCCCTATCTCTCAGCTTCTCTCCCTACGACTACCATTTTCTATCCATCGACTTTTTGAAATTGATATATATACACTTGTTTTTCTTACAAAACTAGAGATTCAACAAGAGAAATATAGCAAATTATCATTTTTACAAATTGCCAGAATGAGAAATTGGTTTGAAATAGATTGTCAATTTAGGAAAATGGTCCTCCTTTTGTGGGATTCCTCTGTTGCTGGGAGATGCGTTCTTGGCTTCTAGAAGAAATTGACTTCGTATCGCTGGTGGAAGCATCGTACAACTGGATGAGATAATATGCAAGCTTAGTCATACGGTATTTCTTCTCAGCATGTCAGGCCAACAGACTTTGTAATTTGAAACTCTGGCATGAGGAGCTCCTCCTTTTGTAACCCCCTCTACATGTCCAAATATACTTGCTCTTCTCACGAAATTCCCACCTGCTGTAGACAGGGTATGGGTTCCATATCCCTCTATGTCTCGTGGAGAAACAATTTGGTGCATTACGAGGTAGATTGCTGAGTGATTGAAAAGCCCATTTTTTAAATCATGTCCCTTTCTAAAGTATCTGGCTCCGATAAATTTGAGCTGCACCAAATTCATCTCCACTTTGACAGATTCCTTTCCATCTTCGTGATTTTCATCACATTGTTCAGAGCAATTGCCTACACCCACAAGAAGTCTTGCCCATGAAGATTCATCTTCATCATATCGTTCCTCGTCTTCCTCGCAATCCTCTCCATTACTGAAAGCCTCTTTGACATCAAAACCTGTGAGAGAAGATTCATCTTTGTTAAGCTCATCTTCCTCATCATACTGATCCTTTTCACAACAATTATACCCTACAACATGGCAATGGCCTCTATATCCACAGCTCCCTTCCTTGTCATTGACGAATTTCATCAACAAGACAATACGAAATCTCAAATTCATTTCCACGATCATCATTATCACAATCCATGGCGTGAGGAGGCCAATTTACCTCACTGCAATAATCAGCCTCGGGATTCTTCAATGCAAAACCCGATCCCTGTTCGCCTGAGACAGAGCTCCTCCTTCTGGTCATAAAGTTGAACCAGATCTTTATCGAGAGCACGCAGAACCTCAGCCCTAGAGGCCGTTCTTAGAATGAGAGCGGACTCATAATTTGTGTGCTCAAGGCTTCAATCTTGGACTTCTTCGTTGACACCATAGCTCGACCCTATGTACACAAGTCCACTATCTTCTCTGTGATGTGTGCATTGTGATGTGTGCATTTATAGATTGACCTCCCAATTGTCTACGCAACCTTTAGTAGAAATTGTATTCTTTTCAACTATTTTCGAGGTATTTCATATGCCAAATAAGCATGCATTATCAAAGCATTATAAACATTAATCTAAAAGGCAAGCTTCTCTTCATGCTTGAACTTTCTAGGTTCGACTCTTTTTTTTTTCCAATCGACGGACAAGGGACTTGAAATTATGTAGCATCCAAGCAACATAACTTAACCTATAATTGTCCACACAAATCGATGGTACCTCTATCATTGAATTATATGCTCCAATGCTTTCTTCAATGCTTTCTCTTGGACCCTTAACTTGGAAAGGATCAAGCAACCTTATTTCACATTCCTTTTTGTTATTACAGCAAGGGCTCTATGAATCAGGTTGATCTTGAGGGAAAAATACACTTGATGAAGACAAAGATGAGGTTGGAGAGTTTGTGAAACCCATAGGAGGCAAAGGTAGTTCAACGAGTTTACAATAAATTGCAACCATACAATGTACCAAAACTTCAGATAGCCTATTAGGTGCCTCAGGGACGTGATTTGAAATGGAAGTACCCAATACGTTCACATTCAGGAGTGGTCTTCAGTGGAATACTCCCCTGACAATAACTCTTCCACGAAGCTGAATTTCGCCAAACGGTTTCTGGGTTAAAGGAAACATGGTGCTCTGAACACAACCCACATATCGGAATTTGGAGATTCTGCTCCATTTGGTCGCAAATTTGATATTTTCACCTACAGCAATTCAACTGCCCAGCTGCTGCTTTTATTCATTTGGTGAATTTGCACTTGAATGCATTCCTGCAACCAAGAAGCAATTTATTAAAAACACTCATAGAATTAACCAAAAACAAGAATGATAGCTATTATTTCTAAATTCCTTTAATTAAAAACATAGTGGATTAATAATGATTAAAACACTAGGTACAAGCATGTATTTCATTGATAAAAATCGTAAAAATTTGGGCAAAAGTGCGGCTCAACATCCCCCCACGCTGAACTTCTTGCACGTCCTCATGCAAGCAAAACTATAAGACGGTGAAATAAGGTAGAGAAAATGTCAGCAAAGAGTTTAGCTTGATATTGTAATGCATTTATTAACCCGCAACATTATTATTACGACACCAACTAAAACCATGTGAGATGATAAAACAAGATCAGGTACCGAAAGTAGACATGATGGAGAAAATAGTATCGCATATACCTGTTACCTTGTCCAAAATTTTGTTTTTCCCAAAGTCTTATGATAAAATCAAGTTTTTACTAAAGAGGTGCAATTTTACAAATACTACCATAGGTTTCATGCACCTACAATATCAATCTTGTACCTAGGTCATTCAGCACATATTTGGAGGAAACTACAATCAATACACATTGTCGGCAACCAACACCTTGTGAGTAGTCATCATTGAGCATTTCATCATTCTGAATACCATGAAAATTAAGTGAGTTTTGATACCAATCAGCAACCTCTTTATTGAACACTCTAAATTACATTATCATCTGGATTTAAAAATAAATTTCCTCTTAATCTAGTACAATGGATTACCTTCACTAAGGGTACTACATCATTCAAATATTCTTGATTTTTGAAATATAGAACTCAAGGCATGATGTTCAAATTGTCTTAAAACCATTGCCCAAGAAAAATGATGAGTCTTAGGGAAAGAGAAGGATAACCAAGCAAATCATAGTATGAAGTTAACTTTAATACCACAGACATGGCCCTGCTACCCACAGGTGTCCATAACCTCGACAGGGATGTCTTTTAACCTAGAGAAATGTCAGTATCCCACTTACTAGATATAGATTCAGAGTTTTCTTATTTTACTTTTTAGATGAAGGCCATTGTCATGGCTTGGCAACCAACTGATGGTAGTGCCACTCACAAGAAGTAACATGGATGAACAGGCCGGCTCGTGATGAGACCTCTTGTCTTCCAGCTTTTTGGCTGAAAGCCATTACTCTGGCTTGGTGACCAAGAGCAGTAATGTCATGCATGCTAGGTCTCATGATCATGGTAGGTCGGCTCATTACGAGACCTCCTATCCTTCCCTAAATATTTTCTAAACTCTGTTTATGATTAACCTTAAAGGTTACTTAATACGTGGAGAGACAGATCTATTCCTTAAGAGTACAGGATGGCGTGAAAAGTTTTTAATGACTAATCATTGCTGGCTAATTCCTCTACCCTAAATACTTGTTAAAGATATCCCAGACAATGACTGAAACATTCTTTGAGTTAAGAATGCTAGTGTTCTCATAAATAGCTCATTATGATCTTTGAAAGAGTGGTCCACCATAGGGGTTTTCCAATAGTACCTTCTAAGGGAAACTGAAAATATATATCCGAGATGACAACTTATTAGAGCGGTTAATCATGGTTACTTTTTGCAAAATCATGAGGTATTAGAGAGAATTGTACTCAACAACATTTGTCACAAATGTGCGTGTTAACAACTAATGTGGATCAAAGTAGCTTTAATAGGCATTATTTAAAATTCAAAACCCTAAATGAATAATAGCATTATTCATTTATTCTCCTACCCTACTTTACCCTAAGAGGCGAAAAGATTCCCGTTTAAGTATAGGAGTACTTCCAATGAAGCCATGTGCGTAACAAAATTCTGATGATACTCACACTTAGTTTTAAATAATAAACTTCAGGGCATACGAAAGCATGAGAAACCAGATTCTTTAATTGATATGGTACCAAGATTTTATGAATGTTGAGGAAATAAGATAGCTTGATGACTGCTTGAAACCAGGATTCAATGGAATCCACATATTTATGATTTTCCAACTGATGCAAATCTTCCATAGTTTGATATTCATTTCCTTGGAGGCATAAAAGATCTGGTGAAAGAGAAAAGATAAATCCCTCAAGTTCAGGCTCAAATATCTGATTTTCAAATGGACAAGAATGGTTGAGAGAAATTCTAGGGTTTTGAGTTTCAACAAAATTTTTAGAACATGTTCCAATTATAGATTGCTCCTCTTGTGTTCTTTGAATTACACCTTCCCGGGGTGAATGTTCTACTGTAATGGGGGAATTTTCCAGATTCATTCCCTTTTCCAACATGGAGAGTGTGACATTTTGTTCAATAGGGGGATCAACGGAAAGAATAGGTGGTTCAAACTACTGTGCAACCTGATGGTTTAGATTAGGGTTTATGATGTGGTTTGGCCTAGGGTTTTGGTTAATAATTGGACTAAGGTTTGGATTTTGATTGGGATTAGGTCTAGGGTTTGAGTTAAAGCTAGGGTTTGAATGAGGGCTAGGTTTAGGGTTTGGATTAGGGTTATGGTATCGATTAGGTTTAGGTCTAGGGTTAGGATTAGGTTTAGGGTATGGATTAAGGTATGGACTAGGTTTAGGGTATGGACTAAGGTAAGGTTGCACATGCGGTTGCGGCCATGGAGGAGGATAACTCACTGGTGTGTTGGAAAGAAATTGTGGTTGTTGTTCATGCTCATATGATTGAATTTGCATGGGAGATTGCCCTAGAGATAAGGGTCCAAATGATTCTTGAGGCCATGGAGATATTTGTCTCGAGGATAAGGACCAAGGAGAGGGCCATTGCGGCCATGAAGTTGGATATTCAATTGGAGGAGGATCAGAAGTTTGCCATGAAATTCCAGGATTATAAACATGTTGAGGAATCTACTCAGGAAAATAATCGTTATTCCAAGTATCAAATGGTGTTAGGTTTTGAGTTATACCTGGCGGCTGATTCGATTCCTTACTTGATTTCGTGAGTTCCTTTCGTATTTGTGGCAGTGATGGGAAATATTTAGTTGCATGATCATCCTCGCAAATTTTGCAAACTTCTAGACCGCTAAGTGGGCACTTTCCAAGGCAATGTTTCTTTCGACAGTTTGCGCAAAGGATAAGCAGTGGTTCTTCATCCTTCTCTTTTTCCTGCAAATCATCCAATTTCGAAATCAAAGATTTAAATTTATGTTCAAGAAAGATATTAAATTCAGCACTTGTGAATTCCTCATCGGATGAGTTGTTCGTCTCTATAGCAGCATAAGAACTCCTCATTGAATGATTCCTCAAAATACCATCTTTTGGTCTTCAATGAGAAAAATGATACATTCTGTCATCACATGGATTAGTACGCAAGGGTTCTTATAGTACCCCAAAAATGATATATCGTTGAAGACTGGATTATGAAGATAAATAGATTTTAAAAGATTTTTGACTGAAATAAAGCTCACCATGCTTGCATGAAAGGAAAATGTTGAATCAAAGAAATATTTAATCTACTGAAAGCAAAACAATTCAAAAATTAAAAGTCTAAAGCTTGCTTCTACTTCTACACACAAGCAAGATAAGGAAATAAAAGTTCAAGAGATAAGCAAGATGGCCAGACTTTGGAGCAACCCCACAATAGTGGATGCGTGGCTCTTCAATCACACCTTACCGTACTCTCTCCGCCCTCTAACCCCTGCAATATCCTTGAAACTCCGTGAGAAAATTTTTACCTGAGCCAAAATACAACTCCCCGGCAACGGCGCAAAAATGTTGGTCGGTTTAATTGTCGGATTAAACCTCTCAATATTAATTATCAATCTGGGAGTCGTAAACACAAGTTGTACTGCGTATTGGCTCAGCTTACTGATCAGAGTATAAATATGTTCCTTATTAATGATAAATTAAACACTGGAATGAAACACATGTTAGCTTGCAACAAGAAATCGTGAAAAGGAAACCTACTTAATCAGTTTCGCTCAGTGAAAACGCGATTAAACTATAATGAAATTCAAGACAATCCTCAATCATTCTCGCACTCGCATTAAAAATCTCCTATGATAACTTAAAAACCTCAATCTATTAACTCCTTTCACTCACTTGACATTAACACTTGAAATTAGCCTTGAAACAAGAAAAAGACCACACATTACAAATTCACACCTTAAACTAGCTAAAACTACTTGTTAAGACAAATTCAAGATTCTAAAATAAAAAAAGAAACAATCCTGACTATTGTTGAAGGACAACTACTTTACTTTATGTAAAATAATACTTAAAAATATCCCATTGAAAACAATCTATAATAACTTTCAATTCAAATATTTTAATGAAATAAAACAAGCTTGCTCTTAAAATCATCAAAATCATGTCACTCACTAACTAAAACTAAATCATGCTTAGGTAAATCATTAATGAAAACTAAATCAGTACTACCTACACAATCAAATCAGAAATCAAAAGTTCTTATGAAGAAATGATTTATACCAAAAAGAACAAAAATAATTCTAATTAAGAATAAATCTAATTATTAAATCAAATGAACAAATTAAATGAACATTAACTCTGTAAATATTCAAACAAATTAAGGCAGGCAAACCATAACTAAACTTGAACTATTAAAATCTATTCTATTAAAATCAAACTAAAAAATTTTGAAAAAAAACAAAACAATGATCTAAGTAAAATTAAGAAATATAGATATTATTAAAAAAACAATTTAAAACGAAAGATAATTCTACAATTTAAACAAATCCTAAAGCTATGAAGAATAAGGACTCGACTCCAGGTTGCGGTGGATCCTTGCCACTCCCTGGAGCAAGTCCTAAACTAGCAATTGCACCTAATGTTGCAAAGGAAACGCCGTAAGGAAGATGCTAGAAAGATATTAACTATAATTAATACTACTAGCTGAGCAATGAAAGTTCTCCTAAATGATGCAAAAACACATTTTTATGTTGCAGTCATTTTTCTTGAATATTTACTGTAAGAAGGATCTTTATATGTCGATAAGAGGAAAATCAGAAAACCCAGACCGAGTATAACGCTCTGCCATCTCCACTGCACATAAAAAAACATGAGAGAGTTCCACATCAATGATCAAGAGACCTGCTTACCCTATTGCAGCCTTGTCAAAAAGGAAATTGAATGCCATAGTGGGAAACCTTGTGCACTTGTTTGCTTGCTGAGGTGATGACATAAATTATGTCGGTCTCCTCGGTAAATTTCTCCAGTCGAAGGATTCATTTGAGCCGTTGGAGGGACACAACAATTGTTGAACCCGTCATGTACCCTTCAATAGTTGCATGGGAAAGGAGGTCTATGATGAAACCTGACCTACAACATAATATAATATCAAGTATATGTTGTCAATGGCCTTAATAATGGATTCAACCCCAATTCAACTCACTTATCAATGACTAATGTAACAAAAAACTAGAGTGAGCTTTTATGAAATCTAGATATATATATTTTTTTGGTTTGACTCACTTGAAATTTGAACCTTAAAATTTAAAATTTACATAATATTCAATAAAACAGAGATCGCCCATTAAACAACATAATTGGTTGTATGTCTCATATGTCATTTTGATGCCCAGGCTTCCTCCATTCAACCCACACTCTTTTTATCCTCTATGCATATAATAGTGCATCTCAACTTTCCTAAGGCCCCAGATAAATCTCAATTGGAAAATTAAACCAATATATATCTAGGATCTTTAATATCTCAATTTTGAGGTTTGAGATATCAACTTCTCTTATGAGTGTAACCCCAACAATCAATCCAGGTTATTCTTCTCTTGTGGAGCTTGACTCTCGCATTATAGCTAAAACCCATAATTCTCAAGGACCCATCGACCTTCATATGTAACCTCACTTCAAGTTTTTTTCTAACCCAAAGTTAATCGCGGCCCTCACAAAAAGGGTTCGCACACTTATTCGAAATTCATGGTTCACGCATATTGGTTTTGTTTCTACAAACCCAAGCGTTATGTTTAAAACCAAGGCTTAGGCAAGCATTCTAATCCAGAGGCTCGAACTTGGTAAAACTTCATACCAAGGCACACCGTGCATTCAATATCAACAGATGTATAAGAACCTTCATAGCTTGACTAGTGACCACCACATATGTGTATTCGTTCCTATATAATCCCGCTTATTTTCGCTCATAACTATAATGTGCCCGCATACAAATTCATCTCATATGAAAGGTCCGGCTTTAGGTTTTATTCAATTATATATATATAATGTTCATAGAACATTGCACCGCACTTTAGCTCGTTGAATTTGGTCGATCATACATGCGCCCTTCACCTTTTATAATTTAAATCGACGCATCCACTCATACAATTCTAGCCATATACAATATACAACTCGGCCCTTAGTTAAACATGAATCATCAACAGGTATTAGATTCTAGCCCCAGCACAAACATACCTTACTATCCGGCGAATGGATCTGACAGCTCACCATACGTCACGCTCCCAATCAATATCCAACAACCCACAACGTAAATCACGTTTTTTTTCCTCTCGACATTTAATGCTCAAAATTTGCGCGATGGGAGTGGTTTTACCATACCACCTTAAGGCACGTGTTGACCGAGGAGGTGCATCGCGTTCGTTTTCAATCAACAACTTTCCACTTTTAAATCGCGCGAAACCTCTGGTTTCACAACTCCTGTTTTACTATTTGTTAAGGTTCCGCTTCTCAATGAAGGTTCCGCTCTCCAAATTCAGATCGCCTGAGCGTTCACCTCTGTGGTTCAACCCCAACAGTTATGCACTGATTTAATTCATTCCAAACGCGAATAGAACCCTGGAGGATAGCTACTCAAAGCGGTAGAGTGTGCAGAGTAAAAGGCCGTAGAATAGAAGATCTGGCCCAATATGGAACAAAGCTGGCATCTAGAAATAAATAAATAACAGCAAACCCAATCAAGAACACAATTCAAAATGTTTAGCAGCAAGCAAGGATGTAATCCATAAATGAAACAATCAAAGTCTCCTAAATCTTCTTGATTGATGAAACCTAACGTGCAACATAATACAATATCAAGTATATGCAGTAAATGGCCTTAATAATGGATTCAACCCCAATTCAATTCACTTATCAATGACTAATCTAACAACAAAGTAGAGCGAGCTATTAAGCTTTTAATTAATAAAAGCTTTTATTAAATTTTAACAAAAATGTGTCTTTTAGAGTGATCAATTTATATTAATTCACTTTTAAAAGAATAATTAATTAAAGATTAATCATTACTAATCATAATAAATCTATAGTATGACTAAATCATAATTATGTGATTAATCTTAAAAATAATTATTTAAATTTATGAATCACAAAAGTTTGAAATCTAACAATATTAATATTAATAATATTATTCAATTAAAATCAATTAAATTTTTTTCTTCATAACGAAAAATTGAAATTCAAAACCAACTTCAATTTGAAAAAATTTAACCTCAAACTTACATGATTCTTTAATGAATTATATTTACATAAGTGACTTCATTAATAGAAGAAAAAATGAATATCCTGGGTGGTTGGTTTACTTTTGTGGCTCGAATTTGAGACTTTTCAATTATCTTTTCCTTTTTTGCTAACATTTTGCAGTGGAATTATTGTCCACCGTAAGTTGTTGGAATTTGATGTTTGCTTCATCAAATTAATATGGTTCATTCTTTAAAAAAAATCAATATCATATTGTTTTAGATTTATAAAATTAATCTTCAAGTTATTGCGAAACAACTCAATATAGTTTTAGGTTTATAGTATAAATCTTAAAAGAAAATCCTTGGTGGTTGGTATACGTTGGGGGCTGGATATAAATATTTGAAGTGGAATTATTTTCCACGTGGGTTATTTGAATTTGATGTAGAGAAATTTACAATAGAGTATCATATTTTGTTTATTATATCAAAATGTTTTAATATGTAACCACTATTTTGTGTTTCATAGTTTAAATCTGTAAATAATCTTTAGGATGAAAGCAACATGAGCCTGAAAGTAGTTAGGAAAAAAAAATATTTGGCAAAATATGAGAGCTAACATTAATAACAGAAAACGACCCATCTACAGGAGAAATAGAGAACTACAGGAGAGAGAGAGAATTACTATCAGATATTTCAATTAAAATATTTATTCAAAGTTTAAAAAGAAAATTACAATGCTTAGATGAAAACAAAACAAATGCAGAAGCCAAAATAAATTAAGCCAGAACATTTAATCAAATTTGAATCAATAAATACATTAATACAATATCTGTTGCTACATTTTGTGTTGGGAAATTCAACGCTAGATCTACAACTTCAGAGATCGATTTTACATGAGAAATCTATTTCGCAGAGGAGAAATTCTGCTCTCCAAAATGACAGACTCACATTCTCTGTTCGCTAAAAGACCGCTCTGCGTTCAACAACGATGATTGCTGCTCTGCATTCAATGATGATCGTTACTATTCTGCGTTCAATGGCTGTGTACTCGCATTAGTTTTGAATCAACTCGCACAACATAAACCTTTGAATCATAAACTCAGCTTAAATGCAATTTGGGAATGCTCGTAGGCAATTGAGCATCTAATCAACGATGATTATAAATTATAGCAACAAGACTTAAAGCCACGACACAAGTCGATTTTGAAAAATAATTAACTTCTGCAACCATAAATTTAAAACAATGATATTTGTAAATTCTAGCAAACGTAAATCAAATCAAAACCAAGTCGATTTTTTTTAAAAAGCAATTAACTCTGCATTCATACATTCAGATCAACGGATTCTTGGAGTCTTCAGCAAATGTGAATTATGCTGAACGTTAATTGACTTTCACAAGTAATTAAATCTGCAAATCAAATCTTTGAAATCCCATAAAATAGAAACCAAGCTAAAAATGAATTGATCTTCAAAAATAATCAATGCCGCAATTAGAAATTTGCTAATGGATCGACTTCTATCTATGCATAGCTCTCCTATCTGCACACAGCTACTACATCCCTCATCTATCGACTTCTTATCCTACAACTCCTACATCTATAATTGATCTCCCTATCTCTCAGCTTCTCTCCCTACGACTACCATTTTCTATCCATCGACTTTTTGCAACTGATATATATACATTTGTTTTTCTTTCAAAACTGGAGATTCAACAAGAGAAATATAGCAAATTATCAGTTTTACAAATTTCCAGAATGAGAAATTGGTTTGAAATAGATTGTCAATTTAGGAAAATGGTCCTCCTTTTGTGGGATTCTTTTGTTGCTAGGAGATGCGTTCTTGGCTTCTCGAAGAAATTGACTTCGTATAGCTGGTGGAAGCATCGTATAACTGGATGACATAATATGCAAGCTTAGTCATACGGTATTTCTTCTCAGCATGTCAGGCCAACAGACTTTGTAATTTGCAACTCTGGCATGAGGAGCTCCTCCTTTTGCAACCCCTTCTGCATGTCCAAATATACTTGCTCTTCTCACGAAATTCCCACCTGCTGTAGACAGTGTATGGGTTCCATGTCCCTCTATGTCTCGTGGAGAAACAATTTGGTGCATTACGAGGTAGATTGCTGAGTGATTGAAAAGCCCATTTTTTATTTCATGTCCCTTTCTGAAGTATCTGGCTCTGATCAATTTGAGCTGCACCAAATTCATCTCCACTTTGACAAATTCCTTTCCATCTTCGTGATTTTCATTACATTGTTCAGAGCAATTGCCTACACCTGCAAGAAGTCTCGCCCATGAAGATTCATCTTCGTCATATCGTTCCTCGTCTTCCTCGCAATCCTCTCCATTACTGAAAGCCTCTTTGACATCAAAACCTGTGAGAGAAGATTCATCTTTGTTAAGCTCATCTTCCTCATCATACTGATCCTTTTCACGACAATTATACCCTACAGCATGGCAATGGCCTCTGTATCCACAGCTCCCTTCCTTGTCATTGATGAATTTCATCAACAAGACAATACGAAATCTCAAATTCATTTCCACGATCATCATTATCACAATCCATGGCGCGAGGAGGCCAATTTACCTCACTTCAATAACCGGCCTCGGGATTCTTCAATGCAAAACCCGATCCCTGTTCGCCTGAGACAGAGCTCCTCCTTCTAGTCATAAAGTTGAACCAGATCTTTATCGAGAGAATGCAGAACCTCAACCCTAGAGGTCGTTCTTAGAATGAGAGTGGACTCATAATTTATGTGCTCAAGGCTTCAATCTTGGACTTCTTCGGTGACACCATAGCTCAACCCTATGTACACAAGTCCACTATCTTCTCTGTGATGTGTGCATTGTGATGTGTGCATTTATAGATTGACCTCCCAATTGTCTATGCAACCTTTAGTAGCAATTGTATTCTTTTTAGCTATTTTCGAGGTATTTCATATGCCAAATAAGCATGCATTATCAAAGCATTATAAACATTAATCTAAAAGGCAAGCTTCTCTTCATGCTTGAAATTTCTAGGTTCGACTCTTTTTTTTTTTCCAATCGATGGACAAGGGACTTGAAATTATGTAGCATCCAAGCAGCATAACTTAACCTATAATTGTCCACACAAATCGATGGTACCTCTATCATTGAATTATATGCTCCAATGCTTTCTTCAATGCTTTCTCTTGGACCCTTAACTTGGAAAGGATCAAGCAACCTTATTTCACATTCCTTTTTGTTATTGCAGCGAGGGCTCCATGAATCAGGTTGATCTTGAGGGAAAAATACACTTGATGAAGACAAAGATGAGGTTGGAGAGTTTGTGAAACCCATAGGATGCAAAGGCAATTCAACGAGTTTACAATAAATTGCAGCCATACAATGTACCAAAACTTCAGATAGCCTATTAGGTGCCTCAGGGACGTGATTTGAAATGGAAGTACCCAATACGTTCACATTCAGGAGTGGTCTTCAGTGGAATACTCCCCTGACAATAACTCTTCCACGAAGCTGAATTTCGCCAAACGGTTTCTGGGTTATAGGAAACATGGTGCTCTGAACACAACCCATGTATCAGAATTTAGAGATTCTGCTCCATTTGGTCGAAAATTTTATATTTTCACCTACAGCAATTCAACTGCCCAGCTGCTGCTTTTATTCATTTGGTGAATTTGCACTCCAATGCATTCTTGCAACCAAGAAGAAATTTATTAAAAACACTCATAGAATTAACCAAAAACAAGAATGATAGCTATTATTTCTAAATTCCTTTAATTAACAACATAGTGGATTAATAACGATTAAAACACCAGGTACAAGTATGTATTTCATTGATAAAAATCATAAAATTTTTGGCAAAAATGCGGCTCAACACTTGAAATCAGGGAACTCTACTTGAGGTTGGTTTCATTTTTACACAAGCTTGAAACAAAGATAAGCTATGCTTGAAACCAATTTCATTTTTACACAAGCTTGAAACGGAAAAAAACTATGCTTGAAATGATTGCATGCCCCCAACATGGTGACTCAATTTGAGGTACATGCCGCCCAAGCTTCAGTCCATATGAAAGGCAGATGGAGTGAAGGTTCAAAGTATGAGATCAAGAGAAAGACTTGACTAGGATTTTACGAGATCTAAACAAAGAATCAAATTGAACAGGAACATGTTTCATTGTTTTAACGAGGTTGACACATTAAAAGAAATATCCTCATGACCTAATTCATTTTTTAACGAGGTTGATACAAGGAAACGAACTATCCTCGGATGAACTTGTTTCATTTGTTAAGGAGCTTGACACAAGAAAACGAACTATGCTCCAAAGACCTTGTTTCATTTTTTAAGGAGCTTGACACAAGAAAACGAACTATGCTCCGATGAAAACTCATCATGTCGAATAACAAGTCATGGATTCCAAGAGGTTCACATCTGATGGGAGAAAAACATCTCTGAAATCAGGACCCAATGCCCCCAGCACACGATGCACAACGGCACTGTCACTGAATGAGGGCACGGGACAGGTAGCCACATAATTAACCTGCAGTGGGGAAGATACAACCAGCAGATAAAGATCGGGAAGGGATGATGGTGGACCAGATTTCACGTCAGGACCAAAGAATGAAATTTGATCAATGGTCACGATCTGACCTTTTTATGGGAAACAGATCACAGAAATAGGGAAGAGACAAGTGCTCCCATGACATAAGTATAGTCACACCCCAAGAGTAATTGGTAATCCAAGGGGCCTGGAAAAACCATCATGTCTATATAGATAGTTTTCCTTCCCAAAGTAACAGGAAACTTCGAAAGGATCCCTAATATTTGACTGGTTCCTTTATTAAAATCCAACAGATTCTGAGTAACAGGCATAAGTGGTGGAGAACCAAAAGCTTTCCACATAGTAGATTATAGAATAATAACATATGCGCCTTCATCTATAATAGTGTTGGGTACAACCAGATCAAAGGTTGGTACCGTTATCTTAAAAGGCACATAAGACGGAAGGCGGTATCCTGCAAATAAACTCCAATCAAAGGAAGAGACCAAACTACTTGGAGGGGGTACCATTGAACTGAGATGGTCATCCCCTGGTGTTACCGGAGCAAGAGGAGCATCCTCTTGGACCTCCATCATGGGAGTAGGAAGGGAAACTTCTTGAACTATAGGGACGGAATGATCTTTCTCCAAATCCAAGGAATCTAAAGAAATAAGAGGAATGTGAGGGGGATGAGATCCACTTTTGACATAAAATACCTGATGAGCCATGGGTGGGATCAATTTGACCGATTCCACGTCCAATGGTTGGTTAGGAACGGATTCCTGAATTTGAATTTTCGGGGGAGCGGGATCGACCAAGGATGACTCTTGACCGATTATGGAATCAACTAGAGGAGGACTCAAAGAAAGTTTATGGTAACCAACCGGAAGGCAGGGTGTAGAAATAGCAGAGTTGTCCAACACTCTCTTGGCTTCATCCATGTATGGACAAAGGTGAATGGGATGATGCCCTTCACACAACTTATAGGGATTGGTAATCTTACCCTGTTTCTTATGAGTCTTACCTGTACTAGTCGAAGATGTGCCACCAATATGACTTCCGGAAGGCAAAGGAAACGATGGACAACCATTGGACCATGCTTCAAGTACCTTGGGAATGCCAGGGCAGTCTCGAAGAAGATGGTCACCTTTGCACAACATGCAAGGGAATTTGACTTTTCGTGGAAGGTTGGATGACTTCTTAGGCGCAATAGCCGCAGAGCTAGCCTCTCCTTTATCTGACTTCTTCTTATTTGTCTTCTTCTTCTTCTTAGCCACCTGGTTACTAGAATCTAGACTTTCCCCAGGCGAAGTAGAAGAGGAGGACAAAGAAATAGGCGAAGAAGGGGAGACGTCCACCTTAGAATCAACATGATGTTGTTCAGGTGGAGGAGATGGTTGAACAGAGGTCGAAGCACTTGGGACCACCGAGGTCGAAAACAACCACACGGGAAAACCAATAGTTAACCCTAGAAGAGACAACATTTCCATGTAAGGAGCACCAAAATTCCCAAAAGCAGGAAAAGGACTAGGATTCCCTTCGGAGGGGATTCCTTGGTTGGAAAACTCCAAAAAAATTGCCATCAGAAACAACGGTAAAACAACACTAAGGAAACTAACTTTAACCAGGAATATTTTGTGGACAGTTAATTTTAAGACATTGAAACCAAACTCTATTTTTTCATCTTTTAAGAGTCGAGAAATAGGAAAAAGGTGACTCTATCACTTTCAGGTTGAAACGAGCATGAAAGGACAAGTGCTCAATGATATTTTCAAATGTATGGAGTCAGTAAAGATTGAAAATGACTGCTCAGGTATTCTAGGTAAAAGGGTGTACCAAGTTCCTGTGAACTGCCATATACACCTTGGTGATCAAATGAAAGAGAAATGACTAAGGACTTTTCGTACGTGCAGGTAGTCTCCCTGAATGTTGTGTTCGGTGTATCATGGTTACAAGGCAACAGAATCGGTTTCCTATGGATAAAAGGATTGCAACCTAGAGGGGTCTCTCTTTATATACTCGACAGTACGGGAAGCGCAAGTCTGTACTAGCGCTGTCTGGAGCCAAATGGCGAACGACAGCTACTAGGTTTTAAGACGTCGGAACACGTCTCTAGCCTAGACCACTAAAAATGTTTCGTTAGGTTTCAATGCTTCCTTATGTTAATTAAATAAGTTTTAAAGTTGATCTTGAATTATGTCTCGATTTCAAGGCCCTACTGCATGTCATCTGACAATCTCCTATATGCAGCTATATGAGGAAAGAAAGCTTTCAATTCGATGAATGCTATCTAGTTAAGGAAAAAGTCTCAAACAATGATGCAACAAACAACAATACTGCAAAGGAAACTTTTCCCAAACTAGATGACTTTCACTATCCAAAATTAATCTAAAACATTCAACGATGTAAATAATGCAATGTAATCTATGCAAAATCCTATTTTTTGAAAACTATGCAATTGTAATCTATGCACAATTTCCTTTTTCGTTTCAAAGAACAAGAATGCACTCAATGCATTTTTCGACAAAATGAGAATCTACTTAATGCATGCTTTTAATGAAAGAGAATGCACTCAATGCAATTTTTAGCTTTCAATCATTAAAAAATGTAATCTAAGTTCAATGATAAATCTCAAAAAATACTCTTCAATGCAATGTGATCTAATGCATTTTAACAAAAAGCAAATTTCGAGACGAAAACTAAATGAACGCAAATTTTCTTAATGAAGGATGAATGCAAAAGGGATGCAAAAAAACACTAAGAATTCAATTGTTGTTTTAAACACTTTGTAACGAAATTCCTAAAAAGGATACAAGACATATGAGTTCAAGCACAAAAAGGAATTCCAAAGCATGAGCTCAAAACAAGGCATTCATTCCCTTTTACATCAAGAAATCAAAGAAAGAAGACTTTTCAGCTGAACAAAGAGCAATGTGATCTATTCTCATAAGTGAAAAAATAGAGGGGAGAACGAGTAAATCATACAGAGAAAAAGACTGGAAGGGAAAAACACACTGGTGAAGGATTTAGGGAAAAAACCTCAATTTTTCACACACCCTGAAATTGGCACGACTTTTGTGGGTGAAACTAGCACCAATTGACACGACTTGCTCACTCACAACTAGCGCCAATGGCCAATTGGCTTGGGTTGCTAACTGAAAACTAGCGCCAATTGGCACGACTATCAGAAAAATAAAAGTTCCAATGCTTGAAAAGAAAAAAGCAAAGAATTTCTCCCAACTAAGACCAAACTCACCACTTCAAGCAAAAACTAAAAGATCGTAATTGATGAAAAACACAGGAACAAACAACGAAATGGTCATTCGACTAAATCCGTCGAATGACTAAGACCTCAAAGAGTCACAAACTCAAAGGAAACTCCCCAGCGGAGTCGCCAATTTGTTGGTGACGTAAATCCCCTCTGCAGACAAAGGCGATCCCTCTAGCCCTAGGGTGGGTCTATAAACTACGAGAACATACTAACATCTACCTTCCTAGATTATAAATGACATTCGGAGCAAGGAAGATGACCTACCTCATTCTGATGCTATGTTTTCGTCTTCCGTCAAAGCTTCTTGATATGTTGCTCTCCTCAAACTCAATACACGCTGCTGCCAATGTTAGATTACCAAGCCTTCATGTTGAGGCTCTCCTTCGATAAGTCTGTATCCAAGCACGTTTTCCACACCCTCATGAAAAAGTTCCAAGATCTCACTATGTTCTCAACACACACAAACAATCACACTCTGCACTATTCTCCCGAAGCTATGATTGCTTCTTTTCTCTATGTCAATTTTTTCAGCTATCTATGGGCCCTCCAATGATGGGGAAAAGAGCTTATCCTTTGGAGTAGTTTCTATTTCTTGCGAACAAGAAGCCCAAAGGGGAATTCCTCGTCCATATCCTCATAACAAATTTCCAACTCGCCGCCTCACGAAGCTTCTAGTCATGGAAGCTTCCTTTCTATTTTAAAAAACTTTCCAAAACAAGATCGGTGCGGGTCCAACATTAAGACAGAGCACTGATCAACGCGGGCCTCAGTATAAATCTCTACTATTGGCACAGGTCAAACACTGAGAAATAGCACCAACCTTGAAAATCCAGCTTTTACAAGGAATCTTCAGAAAATTTGTAAAGGGAGATGATTTGGCAGACAAAAAGTGGTTTAGGGGTATGTATTCCATGTTTGGAAAGTACACAAGGGTCACTATATGGGTCTTCCAGGATCAAGGAACACGGAGTACAAGGACAGTGACAAATTACTATGTAACACTAGCAAAAGGTGTACTAACTGATTTTGCATTCTGCATATTAAATCTTTTCAACACCTTTTGTATGTACTCATTCTGAGACAACATTAATTTGTGATTTTTTCTGTCTCTAGTTATTCTCATACCAAGGATTTGTTTTGCAGCTCCAAAATCCTTCATTGCAAATGTATTTTCCAATTTTATTTTGAGCACATTTATTTCCTGCATGTTAGACCCTACAACAAGCATGTCATCTACATACAATAACAATATAATATAGTTTCCATCATTTTTCTTTTTTAGATAAACACAATGATTAGAGTGACATCTAGTTTAACCTTATTCATACATAAACCTGTCAAATTTTAGATACCAATGTCTTGGAACCTGTTTTAAGCCATACAAGTTCTTCTTTAACCTACACACTAATTTTTCTTTCCCTTTGACCTCATATCCTTCTGGTTTCTCCATATAGATCTCTTCCTCCAAATCTCCAAGGAGAAATGTTGTCTTTACATCTAATTGTTCAAGATGTAAATCTTCCGCTGCTACAAGACTTAAGATAGTTCTGATTGAATTCATCTTAACAACAGGAGAAAATATTTCATCAAAATCAATACCTTTCTTCTGTGCAAACCCCTTCACCACAAGTCTAGCTTTGTACCTCTATTTTCCTCCATCTTCTTCCTTTAGCCTGTAAACCCATTTATTCTGCAATGTAGTTTTACCTGCAGGAAAACTGACTAAGTCCCAAGTCTGGTTATGCATTAAGGAGTCCATCTCTTATTCCATGGCTAGCTCCCATATCTTCCTGGTTTCAACCTACATTTCTTCTACATAACATTCAAGTTCACCAGAATCAGTCAACAATAAATAATACAATGAAGGAGAGTATCGTTCAAGGGGTCTACTTATCCTGATAAATCTTCTAACACCACTTTCAAGTGTTTGAGGTGACTATTGTTGTTGTGGTGGTTGTTGTTGTTGTGGCTGTTGATTATTATTATTTTCAGGCACCTTTACTTTTTCTGTTATCTAATCATGAACTATGTATTCTTTGTTTTCTTTTTCCTGTTAATTTTCCTGCAACTTATTCTTATACGAGGCCTTTTCATTTTATATTACATCTTTGTTCCTAATCATTTTGTGATTTTCATAATCATATAAGAGATAACCAAAATCATTAACACCATATCCAATAAAGGTACATTTCTTTGATTTTGCCTCAAGCTTTGTTCTGTTCTCTTTATTAATATGGACAAAGACCTCACAACCAAAAGGCTTTAAAAAAGAGTATTTTACCTTTTTACCTATCCATGCTTCCTCTGGAATACCACCATCCAAGGAACTTGAAGGCCCTCTGTTTATTATTTAAACAACAGTATCTATAGCATCTACCCAAAATTGTAAAGGCAATCCTGCATGCAATCTCATGCACCTTGCATGCTCCATGATTGTTCTGTTCATCCTTTCTGACACACCATATTCTTGTGGTGTTCTTAGAACTGTCTTCTCTCTGCAAATTCCATGCTCTGAATAGTACCTATCAAACTCTTTACTGCAATATTCACCTCCATTGTCTGATCTAAGACACTTAAACTTCTTTCCTATCTCAATCTCAACCAAAGCTTTCCATTTCTTGAAAGTATCAAATACATCAGATTTATTCTGAATACAATAAATCCAAGTTTTTTGAGTTGCATCATCAATAAAAGTAACATAATAATGACAACCACCGAGAGATGATACCTGAGTAGGTCCCCATACATCTGTATGCACAAGCTCTAATTTTTCGCTCTTATTTTCTTTCCCAACTCTGAGAAATCTGACTCTCTTCTATTTTCCATAAATGCAATTCTCACAGAAATCCAAATCAACATTCTTCAAGCCCAGCAACAAATTTCTTAAGTGAAGAATATTCATCCCCTTCTCACTCATGTGTCCGAGCCTATGATGCAATAGTGCTGCATCTACTCCTTTAGAAGTTAAAGCATTAACAGAGTTAGAAATACCATTGCATAAATACAATGTACCAACCTTTTCACCTTTTTTCAATTACCAGGGCTCCTTTAGTGACCTTCCAAGTTTTATCTGTGAAAGTTGTCACACAACCTTCACCGCCTAACGGCCCTATTGAAATCAGATTTTTCTTCAGATCTAGAACATGCCTTACCTCCTTTAGTAGATATTGGTTTTCATTAAGTTGTTTTACAAGAACTTTACCCATTCCAACAATTTTACAGGGTTTATCATCACCCAAACGGACTTGTCCAAAATCCCCTTGAACATAGTCATGAAAATATTTCTTATCAGGTGTGGCATGGAATGAGGCCCCTAAATCTACTACCCAAGAATCAGTAACATTTTAGAAAGAAAGAATCAAAGCATCTTGTAACACATCACCTGTCACATTTGCTTCATGATTGTTTTCTTGTTGTTCATCTCCTTCTTTTCCCTTCTGAGATCTACAGTCTCTCTTTAGGTGTCCTTTATTTCTGCATTTCCAGCACACTATCCCCGATCTGTACTTGGATATGCATTTCCTTGATTTACTGCGATATCCTGAGCTCTTTCCTCTTTCCATTCTTCTTCCCCTAGACTTTGTACTCAAAGCATTACCCGATGTCTAACCAGAGATTTTTCATCGCATTTCCTCGCTAAGGATAGCACCGACAACATCATCAAACTTTAAAGTACTAGATCTAGAGACAGAGTTACTAATGGCCATAACTAAACCATTCCAACTTTTTGGCAAGGAGCATAGAAATAAAAGAGCCCTAACTTCATCATCAAATTTTACCCCTATAGAACTTAACTCACTGGTAACTGTATTAAAATCATTTAAATGGTCTGCAACAAATCCACCTTCTGACATCCTCATATTAAATAAATGTTTCATAAGAAATACCTTTTTTGAGGCCGAGGGTTTTTCATATAGTTTCGCCAACACCTTAATCAAACCCTATGTTGTTGTTTCCTTCGAAATATTGAAGGCTACCGATGCTGCGAGGCACAACCGTACTATTCCGAGTGGCTTTCTATCGAGAATCTCCCATTTTGCATCTGTCATAGCCGTCAGTTTCTTTGTTTTTCCGCTCAATGGTAGGTACAAATATTTCTAATACAAATAATCTTCCATCTGCATCTTCCACAACGGGAAGTTTTGGCTATTAAATTTCTCGACTCTAAACTTACCATCTTCCACCATTGCTCCCACTCGAACTAGGAACCATTCTTTCCTACGAGTTTATGAGCCAAATAGACTTTTGGCTCTGATACTAGTTTTTAGTGAATTAAATATTACAAAGCAATGCAACACATAAAATATGTGGAAAAAAACAAGCACACAAAACACGTAAAACCAGAGAGACACAGATATATGTGGTTCACCCAGTTTGGGCTACGTCCACCCTGAATAGCTAGTCCTTCCTTTATCCAGCAAAATGAAGAGACAAAACCTACAGAAGATCCGTTGTAATATCCCCTGTTATCTCTCACAATCTCCTTATCTTTTTCTCGCTCTGATAATACACATACAATACACAGCCGCAATAAAATGCCCTCATACATGTGAGGGGTTGCCTTCTAGGGAAAAAAACCCTAAACTAAACACAACTTCTACCGTCAGATCATCCGCCTAATGAACAGCCCATATTGACTAGAAATTACTATACTTTTACAAGGAAATTTTACATTTTTTTTTAGCTTCGAGGGCGTTGCCCCCGAAACCCCCGCTGGGGGACTGCTGACCCCCGGACCTGCAGGGGGGACAAGTCCCCCCCGCTGTAGGGGTTTATAGTTTTCCTAGGCTATACATCCAGCTAAAACAAGGATCTCTGAATCAGGATGAAAATCAGGCTCCACACCCAACAATAGCTATCAAGATTCGGTGAATGGGAGGGAGAAACTACCGAATTGGGAGTTCTTCTGGTCTGATTTGGTATAGGAGGAAACAAAAAAGAATACTAGGGATGATACTTCATCCAAGGGTGAGGATGAATAAAAATTTACATTGGCCAGAAAAGAAAATAAGGGGAAAGGGAAGAAATCCCAATCCAAACTAGAATCCAGGCAAGGGGAAAGAATAAAGATTTGTCAAAAATCAAATGCTTCCATTGTCATGAATACGAGCACTATGCCAATAAATGTCCACACAATAAGGAATGAAGGAATACCTTAGGAGAAGTAGCAGGTGAATAATTGGCTTCATATTTCAAGCTTGAATTTACCCTCATTTCATGCATGACTAGCTCAGTGATGGAGAGCATGTGCTACTTGGACTCAGGTGCCTCATTCCACATGACGGGGAATAAATAAATTTTCAATGACATAGAGGAGAAAGAATTACAAACGCACATTGAGATGGGGGATGAAATAAGGTATAATCTGACCAAGGTTTTTATAATCACCTTTCATAGGGATTCGGGCTCCCCCCTCAGGCTCCAGGATGTCATGTTCATGTCAGGCCTAAAGAAAAATATCGTCTCTGTTGTAGTTTTGGAAGACCATGGATATGATGTGATTTTCAGCAAAGGAAAGGCATTCCCGAGACATGTATCCATAGGACAGGTGATGCATATTGGGGTTTGGCTAAAGAACCTGTACAAGTTATATGTGGAGGATTGTGCTACATTGAGCATAAAAGCAGAGAAAGTGAAAAGCCGCAATGTTAGTGAACTTTGGAATAAAATATTTGGCCACCTGCATAATGGAGATTTGAAGATCAACCAGTAGATAACCATAGGCCTTCCCAAAGGATCACCTAAGTATCAAGATGTACTTTGGGGAATTAGACAAAATAAAGTTTCCATGATTGAGACAAGAAGGTGCATGAAGTCCTAGAAAGGATCCACTTTGATGTTTGTGCACCTTTCTCGCCAGCCTCCACTTCGAGGCACATATATTTTTTCATAGTTATCGACGACTACTCACATAAGTGTTGAATCTTCTTCATGTGGAAGAAGAAGGAGACTTTCTCCAAGTTTGTTGAATTCAAGGCACTGGTGGGGAAAGAAACAAAAAAGAAGGTTAAGGCTCTCAGGATCGATAATGGAGGTGAGTATGTGTTGAATGAGTTTAAAAAATTATGTGTAAAAGAATGCATTTGACAAGAGTTGATAGCACCCCACAAGCCAGAGGAGAAAGAGGTGGCTGAGAGAGAGAACCATAGAATTATGGGGGAAGTAAGGGAGATGTTTCATGACCAAGGTATACCCCTTCATTTGTGGGCCTAAGCATGCAACATAATAGTCTATTTTCATAACTGAAGTCCTCATCTTATTTTTGGCATGATCACACCAGAGAAGGATTGCTCAGGGGTAAAGGTAGGTGTGTTGCACTTCAGGATCTTTGGAGCATCTCTCTACTTCCATGTCTCCAAAGATTCCAGGAAGAAGCTAGAGCTGACAATAGAGTTGGGGATATTTGTGGGGCATACAGAAACTCCCCACAACTACTATGTGTAATTTTCATCCCTCGAAATGACAATGGTGTGAAGGGATGTAAAATTTGATTCAGAGAAGGCCATGTGGTTCTCTCTTGAGAGGGAGCTTCAAATCCCACCAGAGGAGGAGTTGTTAGCTCAAAAGTAGGAACCTCAAGAAGTTGTGGAGTAGACACAAATTGAGGAGCAGAGAGTGGAGAAAACCACTCAATAAGAATCATCTAGAGAAGGGAGGAAAAGGACCAGGGAACTTGAGAGACTTGTGTGGGATGTGAGGGAGAATGTGGGTGCTCCTTCAAATCAATGCAGTAAAAGAAGGCCTTTAGATTGGTACACTGGATACATGGATTTTATGACAAAAACTATAGATACTGAGCTATCCTCTTTCGAGGAAGCAGTAGAGAAACCTGTATGGGTTAATGCGATGTTGAAGGAGTATGAATCCATTGTCATAAAAAAAATTTGTGAAGTTTTTCCAGGACCATCAAATAAGTCTGTTGTTGGTTCGAGGTGGATCTTCAAGGTAAATCATGTATCATATGAAAGCATAGAAAAGTATAAGGCCATATTTGTGGCTAAGGGGTACTCTTAGGTTGAAGGGATTGACTATGAGGAGACCTTTTCTCCTATAGTAAGGTACTCACCCATCAGATCAATTCTTGCTTTGGTTGCACAGATGGGGTGGAAGATCCACCAAATGGATGTGGAAACACCATTCCTCAATGAATTTATTGAGGAGGAGGTGTATATCAAGTGAACAGAAGGCTTCAATACTTTTTATCGAGAGTCTCATGTGTGCAGACTCAAGCAAACGTTGTATGGTCTAAAGAAATCACCCCGTTCTTGGTACACCATGATCGATAGTTATCTCACATGTTTGGGCTTCACCAAGAGTGAAGTTGATGCAAATCTCTATCACATTTCAGTAGAAGGTAAATTTTTTATTATTGTCTTATATGTTAATGACTTTATTTTAATTGGTGATGAAAAACAAATTAGATATTGCAAGGAGGACATTGCAAGAGAGTTTGAAATGAAGGACATGGGTCTTATGCACTGCTTCCTCAAATTCGCAGTGTGGCAAGGAGATGAGTAACTATTTGTATCTCAAGGTAAGTATGCCAATGAGATACTTTAGAATTTCTGCATGGAAAAATGAAAACCCATGGAGACTCCTCTAATGACCAACTAGAGGAAGGAGGATGCCACTTCAAGTGAGGAATTGGATTATATTTTTTACCAGAAGTTGGTGGGTTCACTCATGTATCTTGTGAACACACAACCAGATATATGATTTGTAGTCAATCTGTTGAGCCAAGTTACGATTTGATCGACCAAATTATTTTGGAGGGAAACTTAGCCTATTCTACGGTACCTCGGAGGCACTACCCAGTTTGGAATATGGTACAAACATGTTAGAGGAAGTGAAGTTACATGGCTTCACAACTGTAGTGGGTGGTCAGTCCATCAGACTGAAAGAGTACATTAGATGGAATTTTCAATGTTGGGTCTATAACAACTTCTTGGTTCAGTAGGAAGCAAAGGTCTATGGCACTAAACTCGGAAAAATCAGAATACATGGATGCCAGTCATGCAACTTGTGAGGCTATTTGGATGAGAAAGATACTTGTTGGATTGTTTGGTAAGATGATGGATCCAAATTTGATCTAATTTTATAATCAGAGTTGCATCAAACTCTCTAAAAATATTGTTTTTCATGATCGATCCAAGCATTTATATATCTGGTATCACCATCTATGAGATTGTGTGCAGAGGTGGATCATGTTGATGTAGTACATTCCGACAAAGGAACAAGATGAATACATTTTGAAAAATGGCCTTATCAAATTGGAAGTTTTATCTCCACAGGTGTAGGATAGGGGTGGTTTATAATCCATTGGTTGTTAAGAGGGAGTGTTGAAAAATGCATCAATAAATTCTCAATTTGATTTTTCCTTGATTAAATTGAGAAAATTCAAATTTCCACATCAACAAACAACTTGGATGATGTTAACTTGCATGACATGGATTTTGTCACCTAATTTACTCAGTAAATTTGAGTTGGAGGAGTTAGAGTTCAGTTTAGCATGTGTGATCGTTTTAGCAATCAAGGTCAGTTATCTAAGGTTGTTTTCAGTTAACTAGTTCCAACTACTGGAAGAACTACTGGAGGGTCAAGTTGTGCAGTGATACTTCAATAAAACTCGTTGATCATTCAATTAACTGATCAATCAACCCAAAATAGCTATTTCATGCATAGAATTCGAGTTACCCAGTTGAGATGGAGATTCCAAGGCAGTGTAACATCAGTTGTAGACTAGTTCTGAGTGTACATGTGTTGCATGCCATTAGAGGAAATAATTAGAGGAATTGTGTAATCCAATTAAGGAAAGTTCCTAAAAAATAGGGGCTAATTCCTCAAGGAACAGTTCAAGGAAATAGGAGCTCAAGCCAAGGTAGAAATTGACTAAGCCTAGGTCAGAGTCCTTTAGTGAGAAGTGAGATAGGTTGAGCACTTCTAGGGTGAGCTCAGTTGAGCAAAGAAATTGTAACCCATATCTATTTCATTTGATTAATGCAAGATGCATTGGGTTTTTATCATATTTCTTTCCAAAGATAAAAAATTCATGTTACATGTGTGTGATTTCTTTTGCACATTTGAAGTTTTGTTCTAAATTGTGAAATAATGTCTGCGGAATAGTAGAGTAGGTGTTTGTCTTGTTATTTTGATTAAAACTTCATGAGCAGTTGCAAATATACAACATAATGTCTACATGGAGAGATATGGGTGGAGATATGTTAAGATTGCAACAAGATGATGAGCTTATTGGAAAGAAGTCGCCTTCACTAGGTGGGCCCGTAGGCTATTTTTGGCGCAAAGTCTATTTTTAGACTATGTATATGTTTAGACATATGGATCATGTTATATGAGTTGCAGGATGCTATTTGTGGATGGTTGGTCAAGTCGGAAAAAATTTATGGACTTATATTTTTAGACATATTGGGCGGAAACTATTTTTAGATTGCCAGTCTAAAAATGGATATGTCGAATATTATTAGCTCTTAATAATATTTGGACTATAAACATTATCTTATTCTCTTGGAGCACTTCAGTTAAGTGCACAGATGTGGCATAGCAGCTGACACAAGGAATTACGCTATTCACGAAAGTTAAGTACGAATATTATTAGATACTTTAGTTGAAATTTCCATGTGACGAGGAGTTTGGGTAGGTTGATTGAGAGTTAATGGAGTTGTGTTCAATTTAACTAATCTAAACATAATTGGGCTATTTGTATCTAGTTTAACTGATTGATACAATTAGTGAGAGTGGTGTGAATTAATTATTAATTAATTCACTAATTATAAACTCATTAATCAACTAAAGAATACATCAGTTAACTTCAGTGCATGGACAGTTTCAGTGGAGACCAGTGCAAAGATAGGTGAAAGAGCAAGTTAACTATCAATTGTGACTATACTGTTGCATATTTGCAACTACCAGTGATTGGAGAATCCCATGAGGATTGCGTAGTACAAGCCAGGTGGTTTATCTATTTAATGAAGCCATCCTATAGCATTGATTACGCAATAGAGGCTGGCTATCAAGTGGCAAAAGATTGGAGCATGTGTTTTGCTAGATCTAGCTTGATAGTGTGTAGCAATTGAGGGTGTGCATGAGAGCTTGTGAGGAGCTTTGTACTATGAGTGTTACATGATCTCCAAGACATATAATATACAGATAGTTGGGGTTTTCAGCTTTAAGATTTCCCATTAAATACTGTGTTCATATGTGTGATTGTTTGTGGTTTTAATGTGTGCATGCAATTGATTTTATTTCCGCATGTGATGATCAATGGTAGAAGAGATTCTGTATTATGCATGAAGCTAAAATAGTGTGTGATCAGGAGAATATCGGTGAATAATATATCGGTTATTCAAATTTCTACATGGTATCGAATGAGATTGTTCATTCAGACAGTGCAAAACATTGAAGCGGTTGAGTTTTGAGCTGGTGGAATTCGAATTTGCAGTAGTGTTTTCTTGGTGTCAAAGTTGAGATGTCTTTCAACGGATTGCGATTGGAGTATGCCCTTGAAGGCAGCTTGAATTATATTTCATGGAAGGACAGGATGGAGGCGGTGCTAGATGACAATGGGTTGAAGGAGTTCATAGATGCAGAAATTCCAAAACCTACTTCTAGCGATGCTGCCATACTTGACGCATGGAAAAAGAAGACATCAAAGTGTCGAAGGATTCTGTTGGAAGGTGTGAAGGATCACATAGTGTCCAGCCTTCATGGTAAGGCTTCTCCATTCTTGATGTGGAAAGCTTTGACAGATTTATTTCAAAGCAAGAGCGACCAGAAGAAGTTAGCGCTCAAGGATAAACTCAGAAACATAAAAATGGAGAAAGGCGACAGTATGCCCAAGTACCTCACGAAGTTCATCCAATGCAGGGATGAGCTGGAAAGTGTGGGGGTTACTGTTGATGACGAGGACTTGGTGAGATTGGCTCTCCTTGTGCTTCCAAAGAGTTGGCATTCCTATCAGGACTCTGTCAATGGTCGAGAGAAATTGCCAGGATGGGAGCAACTTTGGTCGGATCTTGTGCAAGAGGAGATAAGGCGAAGTACCAGGGATAGATCTTCATCAAAGAAATCTGATGAAGAGAATTGCGCTTTGGCTTCCAAAGCAAATAAGGGGAAGAGCAAGAAGAATGTTTCTCAATCCGGTGTGAAAGGAAAGAAGCAGGACATGTCCAAGGTGAAGTGCTTTCACTGTCACCAACACATACATTACGCCACTAATTGTCCACAGAAGAAGAAAAATAAAGCGAAATTTCTATTTGGATGCGCGTGGAGGAAGACGCCTCACGGTTTGAAAATTTGGATTTTTCGCTGATCGCATGCTTGGTCTCAAGTGTGATGGGTTCAGTGTGGTTTCTTGACAGTGGTGTGTCTTTTCACATGACAGGAGATCGAGATTTGTTTACTAATCTGGATGAGAAAGATCTTGGTGTGCACATCGAGATGGGCGATGATGGTAGATACAGTGCGACCGGTATCGGTACCATTTCCTTTGAGAGGGAGTCTGGTAAACCCTTCGTATTGAAGGAAGTGATGAATGTTCTAGGATTGAAGAAGAATCTTATCTCTGTGGCGATGTTAGAAGACAAGGGATATGATGTTGTCTTTAGCGAGGGAAAGGCTTTCCTACGCAGTAAGGTGGCCCAGTGAGACCGGAGGATAGGGGTTCGAGTTAGAACCTTTTATCAATTCTTTGAGTGAGTAAGCAACAAAGATGGCGAGGGCAAGGAAGCGAGAAGGTGGTGAGCCGGGAAGATGGTGAACTGTGGCACAGGAGATTTGGCCACCTTCACCATGGAGCTTTGAAGATACTGCAATAGATTTCTACTGGGCTTCCCAAAGGCACTCTTGCACAGTCAGATCAGTGCAGGGGATGTACTTTGGGAAAATTTGTGAAAGCCACCTTTCACGAGAAGGATAGTTGCACCACGAAAATCCTTGAGAGAATTCACACAGACGTGTGTGGACCTTTCTCAGTAGCTTCGACAGCAAAGCATAGGTACAATGTGATATTTGTTGACGCTTTTTCTCATAAATGCTGGATCTTCTTCATGCAGAAGAAGAGCGAGACATACTCAAAGTTCTATGAGTTCAAGGCACTGGTGAGAAAGAATCGGGGAAGCAGGTGAAGGCTCTTAGGAGCGACAATGGTGGTGAATTCATCTCTGGCGAATTCAGGGACGTTTGCAGCGCAGAAGGAATTCGAAGAGAGCTCATAGCACCTCATAACCCACAGCAGAATGGGGTTGCTAAGCGGAAGAACAGAACAATCGTGGGTGTTGCACGAGCGATGTTGCATGATCAGGGCCTTCCCATACACTTGTGGGCTGAGGCATGCAATACTGCAGTATATGTGCAGAACCGTTGTCCTCACAGGATACTTGGCATAAGTACACTCGAGGAGGCGTTTTCTGGTAAGAATCCTGATATTTCCCATTTGAGGATTTTTGGTTCACCTTTTTACATTCATGTGACAAAGGATACCAGGAAGAAGCTGGAGCCGACTGCAAAGGTTGGGATATTTGTGGGGTACACTGATACGCCGCACAACTATCTTGTGTATTTTCCAGATAGTCGCAAGACTGTTGTGCGACGGGATATCAAATTTCATGAGAGAAAAGCCATGAAGTGTTCGCTTGAGGAGGGAGCCACACTTGCATGCGGATGAGGAGCTATTGGTTCTAAAAGACAGGTCATGGGACCGCATCGAGGCACAAAACAAGGGTTCATGGAGTGGAAGAGACCACTCGAGTAGCGCCAACCATCAGAGCGAGGAGTGCACTACGGCCGAAAGCGGCGGCTCAAGATGCGAGAAGAGGTTGTGGGAGCACCTACATCACGGCGCGGAGACGAGAAGACGGTCACACAGCGGCCGCCGTCTTTTAGATACATGGCTCTTATGAGCGAGTGTGTCGTGACGGAGCGCCATCCTCTTTCGAGGAAGGCTGGAGGATCCGCATGGGTAGATGCCATGGTGGAAGAGTATGATTCGGTGTCGAAGCTGGTGCATGGGGAGATTGTCCCAAGGGTTTGGAGGGAAATCGGTGGTGGGTTCGAGATGGATCTACAAAGTGAAGCAGGTAGCTGACGGGAGTGTGGAGAAGTACAAGGCAAGATTTGTTTCCCGAGGCTTTTCACAGATTGAGGGGATCGATTATGAGGAGACCTTTGCACCTGTCGCAAGGTATTCTTCCATACGGACGATTCTTGCTCTCTCAGGCAGATGGGGTGGCACATTCATCAAATGGATGTGAAGACTGCGTTCCTCAACGGGGTGATTGAGGAGGAGGTGTATCGACGGCCCGAAGGTCTCGATATATTCGATGTGAGTCGCACATGTGTGAGCTCAAGAGAGTGCAGTATGGGTTGAAACAAGCACCTCGTGCTTGGTACACATGGATAGACAGTTATTTCACCAGACTTGGATTCTCCAAGAGTGAGGCGGATCTGAACCTATACCAGATTGTGGTGGAGGGTAAGTTGTTGATCATTGTACTCTATGTAGATGATTTGATTTTGACGAGTGATGAACTATTGATACTCTCATGCAAGGCTGATCTTTCAAAGGAGTTTGAGATGAAGGACTTGGGCCTTCTTCATTATTTCCTGGGATTGGAAATTTGGTAGCACAATAATGGATTGTTTGTGTCTCAAGGCAATTATGCCCGGGAGATACCAGAGGAGTTCAACATGCATGGCTGTAAGCCTACCGACACTCCTCTTCCTGGTGGATGGAGGAAAGAGGATGCTAGCGGAGGTAGTGGATGCCACTGTTTATCGACAGTTGGTGGGGTCGCTTATTTATCTGGTCAATACACGACCCGACATATGCTATGCTGTTTACCAGCTTTCACAAGCTATGGTTAAGCCTACCAAGCTCTACTGGAAGGCAGGCAAGCATGTATTGAGATATCTCAGAGACACATCGGGATATGGATTATGGTACATACATTCAGATGAGGTGAGACTATGTGGCTTCACGGATGCAGATTGGGCAGGGAGCCCAATGGATAGAAAGAGCACATCTGGAGGGATTTTCAGTATCAGGTCAACAACAGTTTCTTGGTACAACAGGAAGCAGAGATCCATGGCACTCAGTTCATCAGAGGCCGAGCATATGGCAACAAGTTTGGCTACATGCGAGGCTATATGGATGAGGAAGATCTTGGTCGGGTTGTTCAGTTCACACTTAGATCCTACTGTGATTTATTGTGATAATCAGAGTTGCATTAAACTCTTGGTTAATCCAGTATTTCATGATATATCTAGACACATTGACATCCGGTATCATCATATCAGAGATTGTGTGCAGCGGAAGATCATGTTACTTTCATACATTCCCACGGAGGATCAGGATGCTGATATCTTGACGAAGGCACTCACCAGGAGAAAATTCGAATACCACAGAGGCAGGATAGGGGTGGCAGATAATCCTTATCTTGTTGAGAGGGAGTTTTGAGATTGCAACAAGATGATGAGCTTAGTGGAAAGAAGTCGCCTTCACTAAGTGGGCCCGCAGGCTATTTTTGGCGCAAAGTCTATTTTTAGACTATGTCTATTTTTAGACATATGGATCATTTTCTATGAGTTGCAGGATGCTATTTGTGGATGGTTGGTCAAGTCGGAAAAAATAGATGGACTTCTATTTTTAGACATACTGGGCGGAATCTATTTTTAGATTGCCAGTCTAAAATAGATATGTCGAATATTATTAGCTCTTAATAATATTTGGACTCTAAACATTATCTTATTCTCTTGGAGCACTTCAGTTAAGTGCATAGATGTGGCACAGGAGCTGACAGAAGGAATTACGCTATTCCCGAGGGTTAAGTGGAGCTATTGCATGGATACTTCAGTTAGAACTCATGTGACAGAGTTTGGTGGAGTTGATTGAGGAGTTAATGGAGTTGTGTTCAGTTTAACTAATCTAAACATAATTGAGCTATTTGTATCTAGTTTAACTGATTGATACAATTAGTGAGAGTGGTGTGAATTAATTATTAATTAATTCACTAATTATAAAATCATTAATAAACTAAAGAATACATCAGTTAACTTCAGTGCATGGACAGTTTCAGTGGAGACCAGTGCAGAGATAGGTGAAAGAGCAGGTTAACTATCAATTGTGACTATATTGTTGCATATTTGCAACAACCAATGATTGGAGAAGCCCATGAGGATTGCGCAGTACAAGCCAGGTGGTTCAAGTTATTTATTGAGCCATCCTACAACATTGATTACGCAATAGAGGCTGGCTATTAGGTGGCAGAGATTGGAGCATGTGTTTTTCTAGATCTAGCTTGATTAGTGTATAGCAATTGAAGGTTGTGCTGAGAGCTTGTGAGGATATTTGTACAATGATTGTTACATGAACTCCATGACATATAATATACAGATAGTTGGGGGTTTTCAGCTTTAATCTTTCCCATGAAATACTGTGTTCATATGTGTGATTGTTTATGGTTTTAATGTGCGCATGCGATTGTTTTTATTTCCGCAATTAATGATCAATGGTAGAAGAGATTCGTATTGTGCATGAAGTTAAAATAGTGTGTGATCAGGAGAATCTTGGTGAATAATATATTAGCTATTCAAATTTCTACAAGATACAGAGGGAGGTGGGAGAGAAATAGAGAGAGAGGAATTGAGGGAGAGGAGGAGAGAGGGAGGGAAAGAAAGATGAAATTGTAGGGGGATAGGGAGGGAGGGAAGAATAAATACATAGAGAGATAAAGGTGGAGAGATATAGAGGGAGTGAAAAGGGAGAGATGGAGAGAGAGCGAGGAAGAGAGGAGAGTGGGAGGGAAGAGAGAGAAGGAAAGAGATAGGGAGAGAATGGGAAGAGAGGGAGAGAGAGAGAGAGAGAGAGAGGGAGGGGGGGGGGAGAGGGGGGGAGAGAGGATATGGAGAAAGTGTGTGAATTTTAGGGGGTGAGATAGAGATACAAAGAAGGATATATAGAGAGACATATATGTGTGTGTGTGTGTGTGTGTGTGAGTGTGTGTGTGTGGAGGGGGGAGAGAGAGAAGAAAAGGGAGATAGAGTAAGGGAGGGAGGGGGATATAGACAAATATGGAGATAGAGTGTGTGTGTTTAGGGGGTGAGATAGAGAGACAAATAAGGAGAGTTGGAGGTATATGTAGGTAGAGAGAGAGAGAGAGAGAGAGAGAGAGAGAGAGAGAGAGAGAGATATGGGAGATAAAGGGAGAGAGGGAGAGAGAGGGGGAGAGATAAATTAAAAGAGAGGGAGGGGGAGAGAGAGAGAGAGAGAGAGAGAGAGAGAGAGATATGGGAGATAAAGGGAGAGAGGGAGAGAGAGGGAGAGAGATAAATTAAAAGAGAGGGAGGGGGAGAGAGAAAGAGAGAGAGAGAGAGAGAGAGAGAGAGAGTGATGGGAGAGAGAGAGAGAGAGGGAGGTGGAGAGAGAGAAGGAGAGAGGGAAGGAGAGAGCGAGAGATATAGACACAATGATGGAGAGGGAGAGAGAGGGAAGAAGAAAGAGACACATAGAGAAAAATGCATATATTACATAGTATTAATATAATATTGAACATTATTAACCATCGAGGAAGATGAAGTAGGGCTTTTACAAAAGGTAAAAGAAGTTGGATTTATAAGTCCATGAATATTTTGGTTTTCACTTAAACATATGCATTGATCTTAGTGTAGACATGCCTTATGTAACTAGATATATGATGTACACTAATTTCAAAGAAATTAGATTAATAGTGTGCATTTATTTTTGTGCTAGAGTAATTAAAACATAAATAAAATATTGAGTTTTCATCTTAAATAAAATGTTCACTTACCTAAAATGTTTTCTCCTTGAAACTATAAACTATTTGTAATTGACTACAATTACTATATAATATTGAACATTATTAACCATCGAGGAAGAGGAAGTAGGGGTTTTACAAAAGGTAAAAACGTTGGATTTGGAAAGCCATGAATATTTTGGTTTTTCATTGAAATAGATGCATTGATTTTAGTGTATATGTTGATTCCTAATCGTATTTGATTGATTGCACTAAATGCATTAATTTCACTCTAGTTGTTGATTTCTGATCCTATTTAATTGCTTGCACTAGATGCATTGATTTCAAGGTATAATCCTATTTGATTGCTTGCACTAGATACACTCATTTCAGTGTAGACATTGATTTCTAATCCTATTGGATTGCTTGCATTAGATGCATTTATTTCAATGTAGATATTATTTCTAATCCTATTTGATTTCCTACACTAGATGCATTTGTTTCAGTGTAGATGTTGATTTTTTATTTGATGCAACTAGAAGTATCATGTACATCAATTTAAAAGTAATTAGATTAATAATGTGCATTGATTTCAGTGTAAGAACAAAAAAAGGTACTAACGAATTGTATTTATTTATGTGTTACAATGATTTAACCATAAATAAAATACTTGATTTTCATCTTAAATAAAATGTTCATTTACCTGAAATGTTTGCTTCCTGAAACTATAAACTATTTGTAGTTGAATACATTTTTATTATTCTAACTTTCCATCATTCAACATTTTTAGTCAATTAACATTCAAACAAGGTAATAGAAAAAAACTAACACTGAAACTTACTTGGTGTTTAACACTCCATAAGTCACAATGATTGACTTTGGAGGAAGTTTTTATTAATATTACAGAGCAAGAGAGACAAGGTATGTCATTTACTACAATAGCTCAAGTTAAATAATTGAATCGTCTATGATTTTAACTTCGCTTTCCATGTGGTCAATATGAAAAAATAACAAAACTAATGGGTGTGACAATAAATATAGTAGAAGAAAATAGTTTGAGATTAATCACAATGAAGACTATTTTTAATTGAATACTTCATATTATTCAATTTTTTTATCATTCAACATTTTTACATTATAACTTTGCATTCAAAAAATTTATTTCATCATTTTTCATCATTTAATTTATTAAGAGTCTCTATCATCTCAACAAACTTAGGTAACTGAGCAAATTTAAATTAGAATGACCATATTAATCTTAGGCATATTTAAAATGATCAAAATAATTAGTTGTTCAATAATTTTTGTGTAACTGTGTACGAATGAAACTAGCATAGATCCATCTTAATCCTAGATCTATCAAGCGTTGAGAAGGATCATTATCTTGAGGTGTAAACCATTCCTCGGGTTTTGCACTCAAAAAAGAGGTTTGCGCCTCGAGAGATTTGTTCCATCTAGCACTTAATATATTAGGGCTTAATATGGATCTAGACTAGTTAATACCATTTAAAACTCATTTTGAAAAATAATTTATTAAAAAATTGAAATAAATATATTTATTTAATCATACATAATATAAATATAATATAATTTAACTAAAAAAGGAGAAAGTGTAACTATAATTCTATTAAGAAATTACACTAAAAAAAAAGTCATAATATATAAGTAATAACAATAGTAATTTGGATAATGATTGTCTCCATTATAGATACGATATTACTATACATATTTTGATTATTGTACCAAAATGTGGTTTCCAATAAAGAGATGATGTAATGTGATGTAAACATTTTGACTTTTAAATTAAAAAAGTATAACAAATTAATCCTTATAAATATTGTTATGATAATTTACATAAAATTAAGGTCAAAAAGTCAATTTGGTGGTTTCTGGGCTCCAGATTTTGACAACCCATGGCTTTTTTTGGGGCTTGATATATCAAATATATATATATATCTTGTGGATGTATCAAGCCCCAAGAGGGATCAAATTTGTCAAGTGCAAATATTTATTCAAGTTTTACATTCAAAAAAGAGGTTTGCACCTTGAGAATATTGATCCCTTTTCACACTTAATAGATTCAAAGTTAAGATGGTCCTAAACTCATGTTAAAATTGTGATACTAACATCTATATACTTTAATTATGTTAAACTAAATATTACTTTTATTTGTCCACGAATCTTGGATAGATGAAGTCACTAGAAGTCACCAGTCCCGACTGAAATGATATATTGGACATGATGAAGATGTAATCCCACCAACCTTACAATATATATATATATATATATATATATATATATATATATAATTATAATACTTTTATTTAAAAACATACACATGAATTTATATATCTAATTTTTGATCTGATTGAAATAAATATTAATTTTATTAATATTTTATAATTCTTAATTTTGACAAAAAAAAAAAAATGATAATTAAAATTTTGATATAAAAAATTGGAGAATCAGTTTTTTATTTTATTTAACATTTTAATATATTATACTTTTATAACTAATTATAAAATGGTTGTTTTTTAATAATGTTTTTATCTAACATTTATAATTATTTATTTTTATAAAAAAATAAATTATTGTCTAATTATTATAGGTTTTGGAGTTTTTGGTTGGAATTTGGAAAAAAAAAAAAGCAGTTGAAATATTGATTTTTATTATTTAAAAACGGGTTTTGACTATATATGGATTCAGCACCTAAAAAGTCTATAAAACACTTAAATTATAAAGAGTTCACAACTCAAACTTGTGATTCAAACAAATCTCTACTAAATTTTTTGACAAACTAAACTAAAAAACTAACTAAACTAAAAAAATCCTTTTATATATAACTTTGTTATCATTTTTTAAAATTAAATTTAAAAAAGCTTTTTACATTATAAAAGATTTAAAGGAAATCAAAATACATCCGCACAAGCTTTTAACCAATATTTGAACAAAATATAATATTGATTTTTTACTTTTAAAACATATGTATAAATACATTATAAACCGTTGTAGATAGATAACGCAAAATATTAATAAAAATAAAGATTGTGCATAAACACGTGTAAATAGATAACTTAAAATATTAATAAAAATAAAGGATTGGTGCATAATCACCTACTATAATTATAATCAGTGGGGATTGATAAATTTTCGTAATAAAAACAAGAACCGTTACCGAAAAAGCACGCATGCAACTAATGCTGCTAAAATAAAACATTAAACAAGTTCAAATTCGGAGAAAATTGAAATGATAATAAAACATTAAACAAGTTCAAATTCGGAGAAAATTGAAATGATAGTCGAGACCTCTTAACGAGGAAACCAAACAACACCGAACTTTTTGGTGAGGACTGTTTTAATTCTCTGAAATCCGTCTGCTGAAATTGCGATTCTGTCTTTAATATTTATCATTGTAGAATATTGTTTTAAAGAGCGCGTGGAAGGGTCGATTTTTCGGCAACGGGCCCCGCAAATTTATGAAAGTGGGATTGCTAAATGGTTTGTCAAGAGACGTCACCTTGAGAGGAGCAAAGCTGTCTAGAAAGTGTTCGGTCGGATTGTTTGGTTGGGATTTCCTCCGGCAACGCTACCTATAATCTTCGTCTGTCCCATCTTTTTATCGGCTGCCATTAATTAGCAGGTACTTTGCTCATCATTCGTTTTGTTCACTGCACTGTAATGCTACTTTTTAAGAAAGTTGACGTACTAACCGATCTTCGTAAATAGCTTTAATGGGGATCTTGTTACCCATTACATTACTTTTTGGCGGTCATTAGATACAAGACTTGATGCGGTCGAGTTGTATATGCTCACTGTGAGATAATGTATTTGTTTAGATTTAATGGTCGGCATGTATAACTTCATCGCATTAATAACTCATTAATAACTCTATAGAGTGGGAAATATGTATTTCCTATGTAAAGATGATAACTCTATAGAGTGGGAAATATGTATTCCCTATGTGAAGATGAAGATATTTCAGTGTATAGAGTCATTAATGCTGTCAGGTTGTTGCTAGATAATGTACTTGTTTAAATCTAATGGTGGACATATACAACCCAACCACATTAATGACTCTATAGACCGGAAAATATGTATTGCCTATGTGAAGATGAAGATAAATTTAATTGGTAAAGACGTTGACAGTCTTGTATAGATGCGTTTGGTCGAGTGAATATAAAAGTAATACCCCTTTTGATCAAGTCGAATAACGAACCTCAAATAAAATAGTCATATCTAAAAAAACCTATCTTTAAATCCGACTATATAGTGACTAGGTGGAATACCACTGGCAGACATGGATGGAAGAACGAGGAAAAACGATGGGATAGAACACTACTATGGGGTATGAGGTAGAGTGACGAAGAAAGGAGAGTTTGAGGGAAGAGAGAGGGGGAAGGGAGATACATAGATATCGAGAGAGAGAGAGAGAGAGAGAGAGAGAGAGTGTGTGTGTGTGTGTGTGTTTGAGGTGAGATAGAGAGATAGAGAAATAGATATAGGGAGATATAGATATAGATGGAAGGGGGAGAGAGGGAAGAAGAGAGAGATAAAGAGAGGGAGGGAGGGAGAGACATATATTACATTTTAATAGTGCTAATATTTATAATAATATTAAATATTAATTAGTATGCAATATAACGCCAATATTAAATATTATATTATATTAATAGTATTTATATTTATATTTATATTAATATAAATATAAATATAAATAGAAGAAGGAAGAGAGAGGAGAGAGGGAGGGAGAGAGAGAGATGGAGTTGGAGGGACAAGGGAGAGAGGGAGAAAGCGGGAGGGAAGAGAGAGAGGGAGTGAAAGAGTGTCAATTAGAGGAAATTTCAGTCTAAATGTGGCCATGAAATTTTCAAGTAATTTCCATGTCATAATATGTAAACCAATCAAAGTCCTTTAAATTTAAAGAAACATATATGTTTAAGTATTGAGGGGTTTTCACTGTGCATTATATTAGATATCATTTTTTGGGATTTAACTGCATTAAGTAAGTCATTCATCTATGACCATTTCCATGAGAGGTAGTCGTAACTAACTAATTTATCATGATTTTTGAATATTCCACTCAGCACTAATTGCATCGGTGATGCTTTGAGCCAGAGGCGATCTAAGATGGGTGACCTCTAGGGAAGTCCTGGTTACCAGGTGCAAGCCCCGAAAGTGATGATTGATGCTATGTGATTCATTTCACTAGTTACAATCCCACTTCTTCACCCCTGTGAGCGTCACCTGATGCAATGAGTGTTGAATGGAATATTAAAAAATAATGGGAAATTAGTCAGTTATAACTACCTCTCATGGAAATGGTCATAGATGAATGACTTACTTAACCCAGTTAAATCCCAAAAATGATATCTAAAGATATATGTCTCAAATAATTTTAAATTGTTTAATTTGGGTAAACAGTTTGGAGGGAAAAGAAAAAAACTACTTTTCTTAATGATCATTTGAAGATTTCTTTGGTGGGTATCTTGAGTATGTTTAATGTTCGAAATTAATTCCATAGTAGTCATATTTGTTTGTCGATGTTTCGAGTATATCACAAGACTCAAAATCAGGACAAATTCCTACAAAGAAGAGCGAAAAAGTGGGAAATTAATATAGAATGGTTGGAAATGAAATATGAAAGAGCTAACTAATTAATAAAAAAAATAAAAATTATATTTAAGGAGAATTAATAAATTACAATTTTTTATCACATTTTATAATTCTTATTAATTTATTAGTGTTTAATCATTATTACTAATAATTAAAAATAAATTATAATAACTATAATCATTCTTGTTATTAGTATTAATTATTATTATTATTGGTAAGAATTACTTAATTAATACTAATAATAAAGTTAATTATTAATAATAAAGATACTAATCATTATTATTAACCTTATATTCTTCATTGCAATAACAATACTTTATTTGGAATTGATGAATATTGTGCACTTCTCGCTCTATGATCTTCATTCCATTTCTAGTCACTCCATTTGTGGTTACTCTGTTGAGTTTCAACTAAAAAAAGTGGTCGAGAAATCGCTGGAGTGGATCCACTTTCAAGCCTTGTAGACTCAGAATTTCACGCAGATAATGGAGCGACAAATCAATGGTCTACAAGGGCAGTTAGAGGACACCAGATCAATGTTGGGTGCAATGGAGAAGAGGCTCAATGCATTGGAAAATGCATCGGATTTCATGAGAAGGTACATTGGCCAAAATGTTAACTTTCGTCTATTGATGGGCATGGGCATACCGTCACAATGTGCCATTGATGGAATTTATAGATTTATTTCTTAGATTGGAGGCAGAGGTGGGGCGATGGGAGCACTTGAATTCTTCAATTTTCCCTCTAATTTTTCAGATGGAAGGATCATTTGTATTAAGGGAAACAATACATCCAATGGCATGGTTAATCAATATGCTTTTGCTTTTCCTAAGGCACTTCCACTGAATGCTCTGTTCTTGAGAGGACGCACACTTGTATTTGAAAATAGCTATGATTTCATCAATCTGTGGCATTATTTCACGAATTTTCCACCCTTATTTTAATGGAAAACTGAGAGTCAATGCTCCATTTCCAGCAGAATCGTGCTTTTTCAATTAGGGCTTCTACAATTGGGCATAGACAGCTTGAGGTGAGTCTAATTTTAATTCAATTGTTGTGAATTCTCAAGTGAAACAAAAAATCCTGTAACTGGTGTTTAAAGTGTGCAAAGTGTTAGAGTTCCCTCAAATAATGAAATACAATCGAGATGAGTCTAATTTTAATTCAATTGTTGTGAATTCCCAAGTGAAAGAAAAAATCCTATAACTGGTGTTTAAAGTGTGCAAAGTGTTCGAGTTCCCTCAATGGCTATCGACGAGGGTTTTAAAAATGCTGATATGAACATTGAAATTTGATTGATTTGTTGTGATGGGAGGAAGAGGATTTGTGGCTCATCACCTTGTTCAGAAACTTTTGGAATCCGATGAATCCAAATGATATGCTTCATTTTTTCAACATCAGTCATTTGATTCATTGGAAATTGAAATTATGTGCAAACAACTAAAACCATGCCTTGTTGATTGAACTACAAGATAAGACTCATGTGATGTAAAGAATTCCAAAAATATATTCACGACAACTGGATGTGATATGCATAGTGACAAATTTGGCACACTGATCCAACTCAAAGTGCACGAGCAAGATTCCAAAATTCATTCAAGCAAGGCTGCAAAATCTTCAGATGCTTATGCGTGACTTGGCGTTCATTCCTAATAAAGTCCACAACACCAGGTACAACAAACATATCCATAAAGGTTTCATCAGTCACAACAAGTAGCTCCACTCCCAGTGCCACCACTAATTTGTCTCGACAAGGAGTTAGGAAGCCAAGATTCAGGACATTGTATTTGCACTGCTGCTACATGCAGAGCTTCAACGAATTTGATTTCAAATTTCTCAATGTTGCTTCAATGCAAGGCTTCAAGGCATAATTGAACCAAAAATACAACCATTTCCAACTAGAGAAGATAAAACCCATAGAAAATCCAGAGAAATCCCCAATCAGAGAAGAGAAGGATGCGACAAACTTAAGCAACATTCACAATTTTTTCTTAAAGATTCAGAGGTCGTATATCAAACTTGTCCACTTGATGAAACTTTTGATAAATTAAGAGGACTTTCCAACAGAATCAATAACTAACAATCACCAACAATCCAATCCAAACCAATAAAACAATTTAATGCAAGCATGATTTCTAACAGGGTGATACAAAAAAATATTAAATATACGATCATTTCATTGGGAAAACGTTAAAACACATCCGATCACTGAGTTCTCATAAGTCAAACTCGTTTCCAGCAATTAAGACTCCAGGGTAGTGATTTTGGCTCAACACTAGATTAAATTGACCCATTTTATTGCCCAAGATGGATGTGACCAACAAATCTGGGTCAAACCTGAAAAGTTTTGTAACAGAGAAAAATGTTGAAGGTCCATCACCCTAAACATTTAACTAGTTTACATATTTAAATAATAGTATCAATTTTGTAAAGAGTGACACCTTGCTTCTCCAATTACGCAAGCTTATTTTCACGTATTTGAATATTGTTTATCTTCAGAGTTCAGGTAAGATGAATTTTAAATCCCATTAAAGTATCCACAATAATCTATGTTTTTTCAAGTGTTAAGAAATGACATCTGCTGTAGAAATTTCATATTCTACTAGGCTTGCTTACCTACTTGAATACCAAGCCCTTGAGCATCCCTTGGTGTAAGGACCATTCCTTGGACCATCCCAGATAAAACATGTCCTCTCCATCTAATATCAAGAGGAAATGAACCATGTGCACATCGCATGGACTTCAAATTAAAACTACTAAAGGAACCAGTCTTTTCCTGGAAGGTAAACTTTTGATTCTTCAAGATGATGGGATTCCCATAAAACACATATCGTTTGAAAACTTCAACTAGGCATTAAAAATCAGTGGATTCAAAAAACTACATTCTTCTTGATGAGATATTTACAATTGTTAACAAACCCACAATTTTCCTAAGAGCTAGTGTTTAGAATATTAAGAGCATAGATGTTGTGGGCACTATTATTCAACATCCTAGAATCAATCTACGAGACATCAAATCTCGATTTCCAAACAATGACAGTAATGATATAACTCGGGTGATTTCATCAAACATGAACGGGTCGTTAACACCTTCGCAGTACCAAACAATTGACCTTAAAGGGGGTTTAGTTATCAAACCATATATATCATCATCCTCGCAAAAATTCAGCAACCATCCTGTAACTCTCGACTCTCCAAGTTTTCCTATCAGAAAATTATTCACAACATGAAGTAAAAACTTGTTAATTTTACATAACAAGAAGGCAATTACAAAATGGCAGAGTGTTATCTTGTTCTCAATCTCACACTGTTATCGAGCAATATTTTTCTTTCTTTTCATTGGCCAACAATATAAGATTAAATCGACACGAATTCACTTTAAAAGAGTATGACTTGGATGTAGCAACATTTGATCTTTTGGGAACACCTTCAGGCTTCAAGAAATTAGCATTTTTATATAAAACATAAATCTATAGATGCCACATTTATGTCTATAATGACTAACAAGATTCCACAATTACTACTTTACATTAAAAGTATATTGAAACTAAACATAGTTTAATAGGCCATACATATTCCACAAACATATTATTTTAAGATTCCAGTTGTCTTTTATACATTCACTAACACCCAAAACATTGTTACCTTAGTAACCACAAAATTTACATACATATGTACATCCATTTAAAATTTCAACGGTGCAAACTTTTATTACGATGTAATATTTTTGAATGTCTACAATGGATGCTTCCACATTGAAATTGAAATGCTTTGATAGGATGATCATAGTCGTCAAAGCCAATTCCATAATCCCGTAGTTACATAAGATATAAAACGTGAAATTTTACATTTACCAAACATAAAAGAAATAGGCATTTCTAACCTAGAACCAGGTGTAGCTAGAAGTCACGATACTGGAACCAAAATTTTTATATGAAACTTGGAAGTCACCCCAGGGAAATGTTGCAGTGTTCACTATGAGTATTGGACACTATAATAATAATAATGGAAGAAGGCCGAATGTAATCCAATTGTTTCTTCTACATTGATATCAAGTTGCATGTAAAATTGCCAAAGATTAGCAAAATGGTCTAAGCTACACATGCATATTGACCTAGGGAAAGAAATGTATAGCAAAGCAGTTAATGAATAATGGAGGAGAAAATGAATTTCAATCAATAAAAAACAATAGAAGTAACTGCTAAACAGACAATCGGTCTAAAACTAAAACAAGTTAGCTTAAAGATTGACCTCAAATATGTTTGCTTCAAGCACAAAGGTATCACTACAAGGAAAAGACCCTCTAGTAGATGTTTTTGAGAAACCCCTTATAAAAATAACCCAGAAATCCATTTCCAGCGGATTTTACTAGAGGAAGTTCGCGAGTGCAGGTTTTTGTGGATGTTTTTCATCTGGTGCGCTTATCATCCTAAACCGCACCGGTGCGTTCAACAAGAGAAAGCACCGATGCGCACAAAACATTGGCACAGTGGACACTGTGCGCTCCATAAACACCCACCCGGTGCGTCTTATTATTATAGTGCACCGGGGCTTTACAAAGAGTCTGCACCAATGCGTCATAAAACCCGGTGCCAAAAAAGAAACCACCTAGTGCAGTCTTAAGAAACCACATCGGTGCGCCTATAAAACCATGCGCACCGGAACAAGGTTAAAGAAAAAAATTACGGTCAAAAAACTACATTTTTCACTTTTCTCAGTGGTCCAAAGCTGCCAAGCATTGGTGCAATTTATCCTTGTCTGAGCCGCCCTGACATTAGTGCTCTCATTGCACCCATTGCATGCACTGCTGTTGTGCATTGCCCACCAATATCCAGCTTGAATTTTGCAAAAAGGTGGGAAAATTTACTTTTGTAAATTATACAGCCAATATGCCTCCTCGATGGCCAAATGTATAGGTATTTTTCTTGTTTTTCCATAATTAATCCTTTTAGCGGATTATAATTTAAAATTACCTTAAAATTAACCATTTAAAAGAAAAAAAAATTGTCGTGTGGTGCGCTCGAGTGGTTCGGCTTGCACTGGTTCGCGGTGCTGCCTGTAAATTTACAGGTTGCACAACAACCGGTGCTAACGGTATCCACATTGGTTCCGGGGTGGTACCGAAAGGCACACCGTGTTATTTTAAAATTTTAAAAAAAGTACGGTGCGGTCGGTTACCCGTCCGCACCATTGACCATGTGGAATAACGATAATGCGGTGCGTTGAATTAAATATCTGCCTCGAGGCGGGTATTTTTGTCAATGCACCGCATTCCGCATTTCGACAGGGTCAATGGTGTGGCCTGGTAAAATACCACACCTTTGACTATGTAATGATGTGAGGAGGTCGGTGCGTTGACCGAACTATGTGCCCCGGGGCGTAGAGTTTAGTCAGTGCACCACCCTCCCGACACGGTCCATATTCAACAGTGCGGTCTATTATACCACTGCACCGTTGACTTAAGAATAATTCCAAGAGGGAAGTGTGCTAAAAATTTTCAGGTGCACCGCCGCCGGTGTGCTGAATATGTTCTGGTGTACCACTGCCGTTGTGTGAAAAAAAAATATGCACCGGTACCGGTGCATGCTTGTTTTTGTGGCGCATCGACTATTTTTTCTTTCCAAAAAAAATTATATATGTATATTCCTAAATACATGTCTCATTTAATAAAAAAATTATATTTAATATATCAATCATTCAGAGACGTGAAAGGAGAGAAGAGAGGGAACAATAGCAACAACAGGCAGACTAGTATAACATGGTTCGCCTGTGGGAGGCACGAGAGAGGGAGAGATATGCGTACCCTTGCCCTATTACAATAGCTACCTAGGGGCTCCTAAGGCAGGTAGGCCTCCTCATGTTCTATGAGGAGGCTACTTCCTTAAACGGCCATGGTTTGTTTTTGAGACATCTTATCCACAGGTGGAATGCCCACCTACAGTCTTTCCAGGTTGGTCCTAACCAGTGGTACACACCCATTGAAGAGGACATATATTTCAATACAGTGCTATCGATGAGAGGGGTGGATTTTCCCTCATTCCGAGAGGTTCCAGTTGGCTATGCAACAGGGAGTGAGTTGGTGTACTCCCAAAGATAAATTACCATATATATACTGTCTCCTTCATATTTTCAGGTCTCCAGAGGTCAGTTACGTATTGCTGCATTTGGTAATCAGGAGGTGAGGTGCCTCTCACTTCTGATTTCAACCATTTCACACAACACCAGTGATGGGAAACACATTAGTTTCCTACTTATATATTATGTTTATTATTTAGTACATGAGCCACGACTTGTCAGGTGGTCTGCCATTTTTTTGCAGCAGTTCTGTATAGCCTTAGATAGATGTCGTGCTCATGAACAAGGGAGGGTCAACTTCCCTTTTTCTTCAAAGATTTTATTTTTATTTTTTGAGAGGTTTCCAGAGATCAGGACTACTATTTTTCGGCAGCCTCGTAGGCTGATGTTGGAGGCACGGATGCACATATGGGGACAGATGTTTCCCATGAGGGTCCAGACTGAATTTTCCACGAGGATATCGCATGATGCACTAGAGTTGCTAGCCATTGTTGACAAGCATCCCTTCATTTTGGTCCCATGTCCTTATGCTGGTTTGGATTGGCAAGGGTGTGCCAACATCCTCTTCACAGATGATGAGCTGCTAGATGATAGAGGTAATATTACTGTTCTATTTAAATTTATTAAATTGTGTAATGAAATTGTCTAATTATTGTTTTATAATAGTATATATTTTGCAGAAACTGGGTCTTTTGATGGCAAGGAAATTCCAGTACCACCACATGATCTAGGTGTGGATCCTGATGACGATCAGGATATGCCAGATACCGAGGATCATCAGGAGGCCAGTGCAAAGATACTTACTCCTGCTCGTGCGTCGTTACTGCCTTTTGCTAGATGCAGTAGGCTTGATAGCATATTGAGGATGGAGTTGGGCGACCAACTCTATGCATTGATTGTTGAGGCGGGAATCAAGCCCACTACTATGAGAGACATACATTTCGATGGTAGGATGGTACATATGTGGAGAGGTGTTATAGCATCATTTTTCACCTTCATATGATTCATGATTGCTTTTATGGCTTTGGGCACCCATTCCTACAGACTTGAACAAATTCACTAAAAAACAATGTTAAAATTCCCATACGCGGTTATGCCCAGACTTTTCCGCGTGTATACGCGAGTCCACATGTACTTTTCCGCGTATGCCATTAAAACCATTAAAAAATATATAAATTCCCTATTTTCGGACTGGGTTGATGGTTACTCCAGTAGTTCAACCACCCCAGTACGTGGCCAACTGTTTCCAACTGAATGAAACTACTTTGAGGGAGTATAAAATCCCCTCATGTGCATGGCCTAAGGGAGAGAGAAATTTTGTAGACATTATACTCTGTTGGAATCCCAGTTCAAGTCTGATTCCCCGTGCCTCCTGCACTTTCCTAGATTTATATCAGGAAACCCTTGTTTCCTGGAGATGTTCATCCATTTATATGCCATCTCGAGTGAAAAAGTCTTGGAAGAATCTTAGCGAGGCAAGGGCGGGACGAATCTGGACGACGGTCTGCTCGAAGATCGTGGAAGGATTCAGGTGATCTCTCCACTTTTACTACTGTACATGCTATTCATAATAATGAAGAACCGTCTTGTTCATGAAATTCTGTGTTAGTATCTATTTTTATATGTGGAAAGATTGATTATTAAGCAGTTATTATCATTTATATCATGTTTCACATTGATTACACTAACGTTTAGGAGAATTATATGCTGTACAACTAGGTTTCCGTGCACGTTCTTTCTTGTTTTGCAGGTTGAAGGAGGAAGGAAGGTTGCTGGGGGTTTGAACGCCGCGGGATCTACATCGAACGTAGGACTACGGGTGAGTCCTGCTATCGTTGATTTCTAGTTTTTTGCATTCAAGTACGGTTGTGTGTGAGTCCTTCTGAATGACATGCCCTGCTCTGTGGAGGTTTTGACCCAACAAACCTCTAGGATGATTTTCTCCGCAATAGAACTGGCGACTCCACTGGGGATCGCATTCTTGTGATTCCCCTGTTGGGTGGTTTCAGTTGTTTGATAGGTTTCCAACAGTTTTAACTTTTATTTCCAGTCCAGTTTACTCTTTCTCAGTCAGACTGAAGTCCTGGTTTCTTATCCAAGCTTGATCTTTTTTGTTTTTCATTATTTACCTTTATATACGCGGGTTTGTCTGCACACAGATGCGTATACACACATTTTTTGTTAAACGGAGTCGCGTATACGCGGGTTTCCTTTAGCACAGTCACGTATGCACACTTGTTTCTAAACTGTCCAGTCGTGTATACCTAGGTCAATTTTGAAATTTTAGGTTTTTTGGCTTTTTGGCCCTGTCTGTCTGTGGAGACCTGTTCCTGCAGAGTCTTTGTGTCCTCTGGATTGTGTAGAAAGTGGTCTTTGGTATTTTCTCTCTCTTGTTTGATTGAAAACTAGCTTATTTGGCAAAGTCTTGTTTCTTGTGCTGGCATTTCTGGTTCGAGTACCAAGATCTCTTTCTGGGGATTCTTGGTTGTTCTGCTTTATCAGAACATAGAGCTTCTGCTCGTTTACTCTTTCCTACCTTTGTGTCTTGCTTTGCACTTCGATTTTTGCCCATTTCTTGGTTGGTTTTCTTGAGTTCAGTCGACTAGGTCTTGTTGCAATTTTTGAAGAGTCTTTCTTGGTTCTTTGAAGTTTTTGTTTGCTGCAAGGTTGTACTATTCTTCTAGGCTGAGTGACTGAGTTTTATTGTCTTCTTTTGCTCATATAAATCTTGCTACTAGTTAGCCCTATAAGATTTGGAGCATTTTTGAAGTTTGTGCTTGAAATTCAGTGTTGTTTGGCTTGGGATTTGATAGTTTTGCTTGGTATTTTCGAACTCTTCTTTTATAAAACTCAAAAGCTCAAAAAACATTTTTCTTTGTTGTTTTATTTTGTTTTTGCATTTTTGTTTTCGTTTCACTATATCTTTTGAATCTTTGTTGAGGTTTCTTGCCTTTGGATTTTGACTTGATTTTGGAAAGAAATTGGCATTGATTTCTTCCTCTTATTTTTAAGCGTTTTTTGGTGTCTTCATATTAAGAGTTTCTGATTTCGGGAACTAGCTTTCTGGACAACCAAAAAGAGATAAAACTGAAGGATCTTTGGGAAATTTCGCTCTGCTTTAGGAGATTTTGCATCTTAGAATTTGCATGCTTTTAGTGATTTGCATCAGGTGCACTTAAGCATTTAGTCATTTTCATAGTTTTTGCGAGTGTGAGTTTGTTATCTGAAAAGAAAAATAAATTTTTTTAATCTCGTAGAACCTGTGTAGAAGTTGCTTTTCATCGAAAGACAATAACTGCATTTGCATGTAGTTTGGTTATTATTAATTTCTTTTCTGCGTCAAAACACCATAAGTTTCATCTCCGTATCCCTTTGACTTAACATAACAGCCGATTAAAATAAGCGATATAATTTAAAATCAACTAGCAAAGTTTTCTAAGTGTCATACACCAACTAGCTAGGTTGTAGGGCCTTGGATTAGGTGAGTGGAGAGTTAACTCTCCAAGGCCGCTCAAACAAAACATAGAAGTTGATTAATTGAGCGAAATCCAACTCCGTTAGGTGGACCGGGAAAGCTCTCCTCCAGAGAGTCAAGCACGAGGGGAAGTGAAGGCTGAGAAGAGAGATACCCCCTCTCTGATTTGCTGAATCTGACCTCAAGACCGTTCCGCCCGGCTTCTGACACGGATTGGTGCCCATAGTTGCCACTCCTAGGTTCCACATAGGTGACTGCGGGGGGGAATACCCATGGTACCTGAGGCAGACGTTGCATCACTTTCAACAGTACTTCTGGGGGGTGCCCTTGCGAAGCTTGGGTACTTGAGCCGGCAAAGGCTGTCGTTAGGAGGCCCGCGAATCAAGCTGGGACACCTTCGCTAGTAGGCTCAATGCAATTATCCCGTACTCACAACATGGTCCCATATTTCGCTTTCTTGTATTTTGGTGTCTGGTCCTAATCACCTAGAGCGGAAATACCTGAAGGTTGTTTTCTTGATTGTATCTCAGGGATTATTTTTTTTTAGTGAGTGCTCTTTGCTCCTAGCTTGCCTAGCTTTACACTTTTTTGAGTCTAATTAAAATCTATAAAAGTGGCTGATCAAGCACCTCGTCGATCGAGGAGAATCTGGGGGTTATCTCCCGAGAGTCCGGAGCCTTCTTCGAGAAGGCGTAGGAGTGATTTAGCAGGTGGTTACCACCCTGTGGCGTCCGACGCAGTGGAGAGAGATACTCCACAAGGGTCTGAAGGTTTCATAGCTGATTCTGGTGTTGGTTCCGAGAGGAGCGTTCCGCTCACCTCGCGAGTGTTATTTCTGCAGGAAGAAGATATACAAGTAGAGGAAGTGTCTGAACCCTCAGATTCACTTCCATCTCCTCTTCCTCCTGGTTATCCGTTCGTTGTTCAATACATCGGACCCGAGTCAGAGAGACCGGAAGATCCTCCTTATTATACATACCTTTCGATGGCCATGACTGGGAACACGGCTTCTGTTGTGAGTGCTGCAGGCATTCAGACTCCTGCTTCTGTTGAAGGAGGGGGCACTATTGATATATCTTTGATTTCCTCTAGTGCTGCTGTGTTTGGCTCTGGTTTCACCCAAGCACATGCTTCTCAATCTGGTCCCTTCTGTTTTGGAATGCCCACTAGTGGGATTCCTTCTTTTTCCTTTTTCGCTGCTGCAGCTGGATCTACACCCATGTCTTCCATGGCTAGTGGATCAGCTTCTTTTCAAGGGTTCCCCTTCGGAACTGGACACATTCCTAGTTCGAATCCTTCTTTAGGGTCCTTTCCGTTTACTTCTCAGACCCATAGTTTCAACCCTTGGTCTGGAGGTCAAAGTTCAACTACTTTTACAGGTTGGAACCCTGTATTCACTACAGCAGGGGCAGGGAATCAGTTTTACGCTGGTCACCAAGGGACGTTTCTTCCTCGTCGAGTGCTTATTTCCAGACTTTTCCCCCATCTAATCGAACCCCCATCGTGGGCTTTCATCTCATTACTAATACTGTGGGGGAACTGTTCCATCTTTTGGTGTTCAATGGTGGGGAGGAGGTTCTTCTTGCTACGAGTTCTTCTCGGAACCCGTGCCTCATCAAATCCAGGGTATTCTTTTCGAAAGTTGGGAATTCCATCCTATCAAGGATGGAACTTCGTGCTCTGCCTCGTTTACCTTTTCTGGCAACGTTAAACTTGTCAAATCTGTCGAAATTGACGAATGATACGATCCGGTACAGTCTGGGGTGGCCTTCGGTCCCGACCAAACTACCTTCAAACATTCCAAAGTTTGAAGGCAAGAATGGAGAGGATCCGACTGATCACATCACCACTTTCCATTTATGGTGTTCTTCTAACTCCCCGATCGATGATTCGATTAAGTTGAGATTGTTTCAACACACCTTAACTGGAAACACTGCTAAGTGGTATATTGAGTTAACTGGGGGCAATTTCGCTACATTTGGAGATCTAGCTGTTACATTTCCAAATCATTTCCAGTTGCCTGTCCGTTATGATGTCAGGACTGAACTCCTAGCTAATTTTAAGCAGGATGACACAACCCACATTTCTGACCATATTCAGGAATGGCGGAGAAGGAAGAGGATTATTAAAGCTCATATTCTAGGAGAATTCCTTTTGGAATGGTTTCTGAAATCTATGCAGTCAGACATTTCTAAAGATGTATCCCTGTCTGGGGTATTTTTCTTGAGAGTAGCTATTTTTTTAGTGCCCAAAGAAATTCGGAATTGATCTATTCTCACGCGTGGACATGTACAACCCGATGTGTGCTTGCCGAGGAGCTATGACCGACCTGAAGTTAGCGCAGCTTGGAGGAGGACCCTTTCACGTTATAGGAATGGTCGAGATAGAGCATGTGATCGACTGTCCGCAAGCAACGCCGACACATCATCAGATGATCATGGTCAGGGGAGTGATCATCGTTCACCCCGTGTCGTGCCATATGAGCAATCTCCTCTAGCATCGATCAACAGTTATCATGAAGATCAGGCTGAACCATCGACCATGTCAAGTCATCACGATGATCATGAGTAGACTGGACCATCGACCATGTCCAGTCATCACGATGAGCAGTCGACAGTCGATCCTGATTAGCATGAAGCACCATTACCAGATCAATAGGCACGTGATGATCAACATGTATCTGAGCTTGTTAAGGCTGCACCATTGACTGAGCAGGCCTCGACTAGTACTGCTATTGATGATGTACCACCATCTGATCAATGAAATTTATATTACATTTGTATATTTTTGATATTATTCGGTTATATATATATATATATATATATATATATATATATATATATATATGGTCCATGTATTTTATGTTCATGTTGCAGTTGTACTTAATTTACATGTTGGTGATCATCATGATGTGTATATTGTTATGTCCTATTAGATATGTTCATTTAATGTGCAGCTTGCAGATAGATGTGTATGTGATAGTAGCTATTTCACATGAGATGTATATTTAATGTTTGTGTTGTGATGATGTTATATAATGCTAATTGTGTTTTGTTAGATGATCATTATCACGATGATGTTAACAAATTTGAATGTGTTTTTTAGTCAAATATGATGTTTGTACGATGGTTATCATGATCGTGATGTGTATTAATTAATTTAATATTAAATGATCATGACATTGTAAAATTGTAATATTTGTAATTCTAATTGTATGTAAAATTCTAAAATTGTAATTGTAATTGTATTAATTGTAATTGTTATATGTAACATATTTGTAAAATTTTAATTATAATTGTAATATTTAATTTATTGTGAAATGATTGTAACTGTAATTTTAATTGTAATTGTATATATGTAAAATTGACATAATTGTTGTATGTAAAATTATAAAATTGTAATTGTAATTGTAAATTTTAGATTTGTAAAATTGTAATAGTAATTGTACGTGAAATTGTAAAATTTTAATTATATTAATGTGAAAATTTTAATTGTATTAATGTGAAATGATTTTATTAAAAATTTTAAATTTGTAAAATTTTAAATAATTGTAAAATAATAAATCTAGAATAATATGAATTATTGTAACATAATAAAGTTTAGAAAATAATGCAAATAAATTCATGTGCTTTAGAATTATCATTATTTTATTATGATCTTACATAAAAAAAATGGAACTTTATACAGTACGCCATTGTTTTTTAGATCAACATAATTGCAAATTATCAAGTGAAATATTGATTTTAAGATTAACTAAATTACAAATTAATTCAAAATATGTATTATAATGTTTTGAAAATCCCATCTTAAAAAGTATAAATATTGATGATAAAATAACACATGTACTATATCACTCTCGGTTCTCATGATCACCCTTATTATCTTCCAGCTCGCATGGCATGACAACACTATTGTTCTCAAAAATATGTTTTGATCTAGGGTCATGTCTCAATACGAACCACCAATCCCTATCCAACACATCTGGGTAAAAAAACACCCGGTTGCAGTGTTTGGGGAAAACATAGGGCTCCTTAGCTTCATCCCACGTCTTTCTAGAGTTGATACATATCAACCTACTATCGCGATATTCTACATTATTCTGATCAAAGGTGTCCCATCACTTGCACCTAAAAATAACACATTGGAAAGAAGAGAAATCCATTTCAATGATCTCTTGTATCTTTCTGACGTCGCCTAACATCCCTCGTACTAGGTTTTGATCATGGTGGCTAAATCGACTAGATTGATCGAACTCGACTTCCTCTCCACAGTCTTGTGTGATGTTTCCAGCATCGGCATTTTCTGTGCTAAAATGATGTCCATATGACCACATAGATGGGAATAAATGCACCTATAATAAAAAAGTTAAAAAATCATAGTGTCATGTGTCTTATAATAACCCAAGTGTTAAAATATGAAATATATATGTCTTATAAGTTTCAACTGTACATATAAATTAAATAGACTATTACTGAGTTGCTACACCCAATCCCTATGTTTAGCGCATCCTCTTCAGCATGCAGGCAATGACCTGTTGCACCGTATTTCTCTTCGACTTGGTCAGAAACCCAACTATTGGGGCATATTTTTGGCATATTTTCTTTTAAATAATTGGGATAAGGCACACTTATACCATTCAACCATCTGAATTATTTCCTATCATTATCCCATTTCATCCTCTTTTGTTCGTAAAATGCGACCCACTGTTGTGTCGCTTCAGAATTATAAAGAACGAATTTATTGATTGCTTCAATTTATGCATTCACTGATGAAATAAAACCGACATTATATAGTACATAGAGATAAAAATATACATTATATCAAAGCTCAACATGAATATTTACTTTGTTGGTGATTGGCTGAGAAAAAATCAAGCGGTCTCTTTCTCCCATGTCAAAAGAGAAGGCAATAAGGTCGTTGATCTCCTTGCAAATTTCGGAGCAGAAAATGACAACACGCTTGTTCATGGTCCCCTCCATATCATCCATGATAGAGATTTTCTACAGAACTGCACCTCTTTGGTGCAAAATGATCAAACAACACCGGATGTGGTTGACAGCTAGAACAGATGGGACCTTCGTCCCTCGGCGAGTCCCGAGGGCACTCGCACGCAGCAGCCACATGGCCCTCTGCACTACCATTATACATGAAGTTAATTCACCTGCCTGCAATGCATTTACTCGTCCCGCCACCCTGGTTCATTACTCTCCGCTGGAGGTTTATGTTGATATGGCTTTCATTCCAGAAAATTCATTTGGTTCCTGTGCTCATCACCGCCCTCCGTCACCTATTCGAGGAGCATGCCCAGTCGACTATGTTGTGCCATATGCGCACACCCGCACAGGTCGACGCTGCAATTTATTAGGCTGCCTTGAAACTTTTCCTGGGTACCATTTCACGCAGAGTAGCCATTGTATTCTCTCTTCTCGTTAGTGTACTCTTTCCTCCGATTTGCAGTGTTCTGCCAGCGTTCCTTGCCTCAAGCATCACCCGCTCTGCTATGAAAAAATGCCTCGTCTTAGGCATCAGATGAGATTCAGGAGAGGAACCAATAGAGGCCGCCCTTCTCGCCCTCGCCCTTCTCCCAGTCCAACCTCTGGCTCTTCGGCAAAGGACGGCGACTAGGTTCATCGTTCTGGTTCCAGAGAACAGAGAAATCGCCTTATGCATTTCGGAGGCTCTGAATCTGTTCCTCCTCAGCCTTGCATTCCGCCTTCCCCTCCTCCTTCCCCGTCCCCTACTCACCAGACTCCCACCAGTCTGTTTCATCTCCAGTCCTCTCAGCACGCGGAATTCCGCTTTAACTGCATGTTTGAAAAACCGGTTCTCACCGCGTTTGTGACCATCTCTGTTTGTGAAAGCTCTGTGCGTCCTAGCCTTTCTCCTACCCCCGGCTCTGCTACTACTCTGCCGCGTCCTCACCAGACTCAGCTGCAAACTGATGCGCCTAATCCCACTATTCCTATTGACATTGGGCTCTCCAACCGTGATGTTGATTCTACACAGGAAGGTTTCCTCAGCAAAGGTAGCTCCCCTAGCGATGCGAAGATGGAGGAAGCTAATGATTTTGGTTGCAGAATTGTGGAAGAACCAGAATCCTCAACTTCGGATCAGTAATATTTCTCTTCCTTAACCAGCATGGTCCAGGTTCACATCTCAGTTGGAAATTTTTGGTTTTTGTTGCTATTAACAGCTGACCTAGCTGTAGGTTTCTTTATTTTTCAGTCTTTACGTAATTACATATGTTTGCACTATGTATCGGTTTCCCAGTTAAGGGCGGTATTTTATATTTCTCAAGAACTGGTTTCCCACTTAGGGCAGTTCAGTTATCTCTGCAAAAACATGAACATCAAGCCCAGCTCTCAGGCTTGCATAGCTGAGACTGGAGCAGTTTTGTACTATATTGTTTCATAAATAGAATTATTTTTACCGAGAAAAAAAAACATGAATATTTACTTTGTGTAAATTTAAAAATTATAAGTCGCTTACTCTTTATTAAGCGCTTTTTTCCACTCGTTTGGAGAAACTCGCCTTCTCTTTTGTCTTCATCCCTTTCATCGTCCCAAATCATCGCACCTAGTATGTTGTCGATCTGCTTGATGTACTTACTGGCATAATAGAAAGACTCATACGATATGTACCCCTCTGCCATAGACCCCTCGAGTTTTTCCCTTTTTTCGAACAAAACCTTTCAATTTATTTATGTACCTCTCTAAGAAGAACATCCAACGACAAGAAACCACCCCAACTAATTCAACCTCATCTACTAGGTGGATTAGAAGATGAACCTGCAATTCCATGAAACTCATCGACAGTTCCTTCTCAAACATACAAACAATCTCAACTATCTCTTGACGCCACCGTGGAATGCTAGCCACATGAATCTCGTTTAACGTGATCCAACATACACATGCAAATAATTTAGATATGGCACATTCTAGGTCTTGAGGGAATTCATGTTTCACACACCCACACATGAAGAAAGGATAATGACATTACAAATTTATAAACACGTGCAATTATATACAAAATTGGTTATGTTTTATGATCCTTGCATGGGATAAATTTTATTAATATAACAAATAATAAAATCATGCTTTTGACATTATATGTACTCTTATAAGATTCAAATGGTCATGTGATTTCAACCCTGACAAATGGTCATCCACGGTGAAGTAGCACCGTAGTGAAAACATGTATGAAGATGGCACCCTCACACCCATTATAACTTCCTTTGCCAAAGAAAGATCATATATTTTTAAAATCCATGGGACATCACCTTCTTTGAAATACCATGAATTAGAGGGACCAACACCTGCCTCTAATCCTATACTTTCTAATTGTCTTGTCCAATGTTTATTTTTAGTTTTTGATGTAATAAGATATTTCCTAACAACCAATGTGTCACTTTGTTTCGATGATATGTTCCTCCATAAAGAAAATGAAACATTTTTAAATATATGCATGGGATATAATAAGTGGGTAACCTTAAGATGCTACCAATATGGGAGGTTATAAAAGATAGATTTCCTTTTCATCCCAATGGGAAATTTCTCAACATTGGTGTTGAAGAATTTTGGATCATCAAACATAGGCTCCCCATTTGAATTAAACATTTCTATGAACTCCTTCTCTGTGTCTCTCTCATATGCTCTAAGCCATTTAGCTGGTGTCATTATTGGAGGCCTTTGGGTTCTATCTCGTCTACCATTGAAAGTGGATGTTGCTCTTCTGTAAGGGTGTTCTTCTAGGAGTAATACCTTGGGGCAATCATACACTGGCTTTTGTAGGTCCTTGGACCATCTAGATTTCAAAGAAGGTCCACAACATTTACATCCAAAATACCCTTTTGTTACAAGACCTATGAGATTATTGTATACAATTAATATTCATGGAACATTAAAGAATATCATGAGGATCAAAACAATTACAATGAATTAAATAACTAATATGTGAAAGAATATTGTTACGTATATAAAAAATCAATAAATTAAACATGTAATTTACCAGAGCAAACTCCTAAGCCTGGATAATCATGTGTCGCGTAAGAACATATGCCATACAATGTAAAACTCCTCTCTACTGTGATGGGTCTTGATACATCGTATACATTTATCCCATCCCATAATTCCTTCAATTCATCTAATAGTGGTTGTAAGTAGATATCCATATTATGCATTTGTCTTCTACCAGGGACTATAAGAGCCAACATAAGATGTTCATTCTTCAAGGAAAACCATGGGGGGATATTTTTATTGATCACTACTACAGGCCAAACATAATAGTTGGTGTTCCGGAGGGAATATGGGTTTACACCATCCATGGCTATGTTGGGAAAAATACTGAGAGGGGGGGGGGGGGGGTGAATCAGTATTTAGGGAAAACTGAAACTTTTTACTTTTTCATGCTCTAAAACCCATACGCTACTTTGCTGAAGCCAACTAGCGTATACACGCGGATATCCTTCATAAAACTCGCGTATACACAGAGATCTAATTATGCCATTAGTTCTTCACTTATATCACTCCATCATTCATTCATTAGATGTTCTATAAATAGTAAACATGTGCAGTAAGAACAGAATAAACCATCACACAAAGCATCACACATGAACACCAGGATTTTTAGGTGGAAACCCAAGTCGGGAGAAAACCACCGCTGCAGTTGCTCACCCTTCAATATTTTATTATAGAGAAAACATATTACAACATATGTGCTGGCGCAGACTTGACCAGCACGCAGGCACCCACCTGCGCTCGTTTACCAGCCTCTCCTGTAAGGGAGCTCCAACCCCCAGACTCGTTTACCAACCTCTCCTGGAAGGGAGCCTCCAACCCCCTGACTCGTTTACCAGCCTCTCCTGAAGGGAGCTACGACCCCCCGATCTCGTTTACCAGCCTCACCTGGAAGGGAGCTACAACCCCCTGACTGAAGGCTACAACCTTCAGCACCACCTTGGACCACGTTTCATCAATTTTCACACCGGATCCAACAACTTCAATAGAACACCACTTGCAGGCCACATTTCATCATATTCTCTGAACCGAACCCTCTCCATACATTTGCCACACACCACAACATCAACAAAAGATAGCTAATACACAGCCAGATCGATTTATACATTTTATACCCTATACTTCAACAAACCCTAGTTTGCATACGTGCTTTCACCTCACTGATGTCGCGTATATACGCGCTTCCATTCACACAAACCAGCGTATACTTCTGTACATATTATAGAACCAATTTAATTGCGCATACGCGCTTTTCTTTCAACGAAGCCGCGTATATACGCGCTTCCTCTTCGGCGAACTAGCGTAGAATCTTCAACCACACAGTAGTTACATACTTCTTCATCAGTGATATTCGCTCTCGCATTCAACCCTCACTTCGTACGTATGTTCGCCTCATCATTGTATCTAATCACTCCATAAACAGATCTAGTAGATACAAATACATTTCAGAACTAGATATCCCGTCTATCATTTCACTCCATAAACAGATCTAGCAAATACAGATACATTTCAGATCTAGATATCCCGCTTCATCATTTCTTCATAGGTGCATCATAGATTCAGATCTATCATCAAACCTTTACCCTTTCCATACAGATATACTTCACAGAGAAGTATTCATTCAAGCTCAGACATCTTGCTCTCACACCCATGATATGCACAATGAATTTCTTCTCCTTATATAGGTTTTCCTTTTTCAATACCATGAGCCCCTTTTTCAATACCATGGGCCAAAGCAATACCATGAGCCCAAAACTACCTGGACGGGGTCAATTAGGCAGATCATTACCCAATACAATGGGTCAATACCATGGTGGTTACCCTTGGTTTTGCACTTTTTGAGCGCTTTAGCCCATACGCGACTTGGCACGTTCTTTTCCGCATGCATACGCGACTTCCCCTAGGCCAATCCGCGTATACCAAGAGACATATTCTTTTTCATCATACTTTGAGTACATTCTGAAATCCTTTCTTCATAGCCTTCTGTACACACTGTAGAAACATCATATTTTCTTCATCAGGAACATATTCTCTCAAGCACAACTTCATCAAGTTGTCATCATCTTCATCGAGTGGGTTGCCTTTCAAGCATCATATTGTCAACACACATTATATCACATCAGATTTACATCATTTACCAAGTCCATCAGTTCAAGAATAACTTCATCAGGTGGATTGCCATCAAGGACAACACATGCCAACACTCTCATGTCTTCATCTTCATTCAGTGGGTTGCCATCAAGGACAACACTCTGCATCATATTGCCAACAATCTCCCCCTTTGGACTTGATGGCAACCACGATGATGTTTGGTTACCACAACAGATAGGTACATTAAGAATACAATGACACCATGTCACATTCCCCATTTTTGACACCATTCTTTCTCTTCATTCAAACACCATGTCACTCTCCCCCTTTGACATCAAGGGCAAAGGGTGGATCAAAACCAACATACTCTCCCCCTTTTCTTCACATGTGGAAGAAGCGTTCTGCAGATCTGATATATACTGAAGTGACCAAGCTCCCCCTGAGTTCATGCTGAATCTTCAAACATATTTTTCAATGAAGTATATGACTCTATGAACTTCCTATCACCAAAGACTCATACTTACATCAAAGATCCATCCAAGTGGATTTACATATGAGACTCAACTACCCAACCAAGTGGGTTTACACATTTCAACTCAGCTACCCAACCAAGTGGGTTTACAAAATTTGACTCAGCTACCCAACCAAGTGGGTTTACAAAATTTGACAAGTCCTTACATGACTGAAATTTACAATTTTACATCATGGGTCTCAACATGATCTTTTCATCAAAAAACAAATATGACTTTTCATAACCAACACCAGAAAGTCCTCAAGAAAGAGAACATATTTCAGAACCATCATAATGCCAACAATGCATTATACTCAGCAACGCTAATGCTCCCCCTGAAAATGTGCTTCCGAACATCCTTTCCATATGACTAAGGCTCCCCCTTAGTTTGTGCATCCTGAACACTTTCACCAACAGATCATCAAGGCATATTTATCAAAACATTAGAAATAAAATTATGAGAACTGGAACACCACCAGAGATACCAAACAGTATCAGAGATAACAAACAGCACTGCAGCTGTGCTGAAGAGAGCTGACTTCAGACACAAAATTGTCAGCAATACGACATACGCGGTTTTATGTGCATGAACTCGCGTATATACGCGACTGTGTGTCAGGAAACCCGCGTATCCAATACCATCTTCTATATTTTAACCAGATCTGATCCTCTGTGAGAAAAATACAATGTTCAGCTTCTTTCTGAGATGTTTGAATGCTTTCCTGGACTACAGATAAATAGAACAGTGTAGTTGTGTCTTCAAGCGTCATCCAACGGTTGTAGCATAAACACATTAGTAAACAAGCCTTCAGATTTTTGCAGCATCAATATAATCTTTCCAAGAGAGATTATCATATCAGAACAACATCTTCAAATATGTGTCAAGAAATCATCCATGTGGCTCAATATCATCAAGATCTTCAAGATTTAACATGAAGTAACATATGTAGGCAAAAGATCTCAACCATAGTAATAAACTTTGCATGATCTATTCTTATTTCTGAATCAAACGACATCCAACTCATCCATGTGTGAGCACAAAAGATACTTATTAGCAAACAGGGCTCAAAATCTCATCATAATAAACCATGTACCAAGTCATCATCATTCGAGTATGAGTATCACAATAATCAAAGAGTAAGCAATCATATTGCCAACAATGCAATCATTAGTATTCAACCTGCTGCTCCCCCTAAACCAGTGCTCTTCCTTAACTTGTGCAATCTGAAACATCTTCAACAGCAAGTCATCATCAACAATCTTTGCATGATCTGTCCTTGTCTCTGAATTATGAGACTTTCATCTCAGCAACGAATACTCTTCATTTAACAAGCATACAGGACTCATCCATAAACTTCAACATAAGACATCAAGTATCATATCATTATCATTTAGAACTGAGAAATTAAGCTAATACAGAGTCAAAACTACAGTTATTATCAGTCAGACTGATGCTCCCCCTGAACCTCTGCACCAAATCTTCAGCTATCATACCAATTCTCTTATCATAAATGCATACGCGACTGTGTCTGCTGAAACTCGCGTGTATACGCGACTTTTGTGAATAGAACCCGCATATGGAAAGTGAAACATAGAAATTTTTCACATTCCTTTATCTCCCCCTGAACTTATCCTTCCTGTACCTGTCTTCTTCATATCAGATGTTCTGTTAGAAATACATATAACCAGAATAATCAAATCAACCATGAGAGACATCATACATTGCTCCCCTTGTGACGATACATTACTAAATCTCATAATGTATCCCACATCATTCCTGCAGTCAATCAGAGAAGTAAGCTTCAGAAGCGGATGACTGCAGTAGGGTCAGAATTCCCTATGTTTCTGATCGGTCCTCCATCTTTTTCCAGATTTGTTTGATCTTTCTATTTGTGTGCTGGAAGTTGTCCAATTTCTCATATTTGTTCAACCTGCATTCCTTTTCTACATGTCCACACTTTTTACAAGAATAACATCTCATGTGTCCAGAGATATAAGCATAAGAGTCATAATGAGTATTCCTAATCTTCCTCCTTTTACAATCAGCTGCTTTATGTCCATACTTGTTACATGAGAAACAATATCCCTTGAAGCTACCAGAGTACCTTTCTGAATAGAATCTGTTTGTTTGTGGCTGAATTGTTCTGCTTCTGCATTTTTCTGCAACATGCCCATAATTATGACATTTAAAACACTCAACGTTCTTGAATAAATTCCTTTGAGAGTTCATGATTGTTGGTTGATCTTTTTTTTCTTTCAACACTTCAGATTTTGCATTGATGTCCTTTGATTCTTTAGCACCTCCTTGTGAGCTAGATTCTCCTTTAACAGTTTCATGGAAACCAAGACCAAGTTTGATAGCAGGAGACCTTTGATTACTTAGAATATTGTTGAAAATATTAGTACTATCATGAAACCTCAAAAGTTTAACCTTTTCTTCTAATTTACCTTTGAGAATGTTTACCTCAACCTCCAAGGCTTGACATTTCTTTTTCATGATTTCTTCTTTCCTTCTTCCATCTTCTACTTGATCCTTCAGATTTAGAATCTCTTCTTTCAACCAATTTTCGTTTTCTTCACATGTTTGTTGCAGCTCTTCATTCTTCTTCTTCGAAGCTTCGAGATCTTCTTTCAGAGATATGTTTTCTGCTTCAAGTCCTGCATTCTTCTTATTTGATTTATCCAGGTCTTCTTTGAGGGAAATGATTTCTGCTTCAAGTCCTTCATTTTCAAATGATTGTAGAGGTTTCTCACTCTTCTTACTTCATGTTTCAAGTTTTGCTTGTAGAGAGATGATTCCAGCTTCAAGACCTTCATTCTTCCTTTTTGATTTTTCCAGATCTGTTTTTAGAGAAACGTTTTCTGCTTCAAGTCCTTCATTCTTCTTATTTGATTCTTCAAGATCTGCTTGAAAATAGATGATTCCAGCTTCATATCCTTTACTTCGATTGTATACATCATCGAACATCCTTTTCAGTCTAAAGACCAACCTTTTGGAGGCAGAGTCCTTCTCAATAAATATTCTTTGTTGATCTTTGATGACTTCTTTTAAATCCACAACATCACTTTCTACATCTACATCATTGCTTGCACTGATAAGATTACAAGGACCCCAATCACTATTAGATTCATCTTTGTCAACTTCTGCTATATAGGTTTTCTGAGACATCTCCTTACTTTGAGTAGCCTTTTGCTTCTTTGCCATGAGCACTTGTAGAGCTTGGTCAGAATCTTCTTCATCTTCACTTTCACTATCATAATCTTTGCATATACAGTTAAGTAAAATACAAGAACAACGATTAGTACCTGTTTCATCTTCTATACATGATTTCCGAGGCTTCTTCTTTCCTTGAGTAACCTTCTTCTTTTGCTTCTTTCCCATTGTGATGGATCTCCTTCAAGCGATCAAGCTTCTACATAAGGACCCCCTCTGATACCAATTGTTGGGAAAAATACTGAGAGGGGGGGGGTGAATCAGTATTTAGGGCAAACTAAAAAAATTTACTTTTTCATGCTCTAAAACCCATACGCTACTTTGCTGAAGCCAACTAGCGTATATACGCGGATATCCTTCATAAAACTCGCGTATACACAGAGATCTAATTATGCCATTAGTTCTTCACTTATATCATTCCATCATTCATTCATTAGATGTTCTATAGACAGTAAACATGTGCAGTAAGAACAGAATAAACCATCACACAAAGCATCACACATGAACACCGGGATTTTTAGGTGGAAACCCAAGTCGGGAGAAAACCACCGCTGCAGTTGCTCAGCCTTCAATATTTTATTTATAGAGAAAACATCTTACAACATATGTGCTGGTGCAGACTCCTACCAGCACGCAGGCACCCACCTGCGCTCGTTTACCAGCCTCTCCTGGAAGGGAGCTCCAACCCCCTGACTCGTTTACCAGCCTCTCCTGGAAGGGAGCTACGACCACCTGCTCTCGTTTACCAGCCTCACCTGGAAGGGAGCTACGACCCCCTGCTCTCGTTTACCAGCCTCACCTGGAAGGGAGCTACCACCCCCTGACTGAAGGCTACAACCCTCAGCACCTCTATGGACCACGTTTCATCAATTTTCACACTGGATCCAAAGCTTCCTTTAGGACACCACTTGCAGGCCACATTTCATCATATTTTCAAACTAGACCCTTTCCATACTTTTAAGCACAGTCAACCATGAAATAGATACATATAACTCACTGACAGATATCAGTAAACCAGCAGAACAGATCAGACATTTCTTACCACAGACTTCAGCAAACCCTAGTTTGCATACGCGCTTTTCTTTCACTGATGTCGCGTATATACGCGCTTCCGTCCACATCAACCAGCGTATACATCTGCACATAAACTTCACTGCGCATACGCGCTTTTTCTTCAGATAAGCCGCGTATATACGCGCTTCCTTTGCGGCTAACTAGCGTATGGATCTTCAATTATTACAGAGCTGCATACTTCTTCAGATCATACATTCAGTTCAGATTCAACCCTTTACTTCAGACAGATGTTCGCCTCATCACAGATCTAATCACTCCATAAACAGATCTAGCAAATACAAGTACATTTCAGATCTAGAGATCCCGCTTCATCATTTCTTCATAAGTGCATCATAGATTCAGATCTATCATCAAACCTTTACCCTTTCCATATAGATATACTTCACAGAGAAGTACTCATTCAAGCTCATACATCTTGCTCCACTCTTCTCATTTGCATAATGAATTTCATCTCTTTATATACGTTTATCCTTTTTCAATACCATGAGCCCCTTTTTCAATACCATGAGCAAAAACAACATTACTTCCGATGGTATTCCTAGACGGGGTCAATTAGGTGGATCATTACCCAATACAATGGGTCAATACCATGGTGGTTACCCCTGGTTTTGCACTTTTTGAGCGCTTTTACCCATACGCGACTTGGCACGTTCTTTTCCGCGTGCATACGCGACTTCCCCTAGACAGATCCGCGTATGCCTAGAGACATACTCTTTTTCATCATAGAATTAGCACAAGCTGAATTCCTTTCTTCATTGTCTTCTGTACTCACTGTAGATACATCAGATTTACTTCATCAAGGACATATTCTATTAAGCATAACTTCATCAAGTAAGTTGCCATTATCTTCATCAAGTGGGTTGCCTTTCAAGGACAACACTCAGCATCATATTGTCATCAAACATCATATCACATCAGATTTACATCATTTACCAAGTCCATCAGGTCAAGTATTACTTCATCAGGTGGTTTTCCATCAAGGACAACACATGTCAACAGTCGCATGTCTTCAACTTCATTCAGTGGGTTGCCATCAAGGACAACACTCTGCATCATATTGCCAACAATCTCCCCCTTTGGACTTGATGGCAACCACGATGGTGTTTGATTACCACAACAGATAGGTACATTAAGAATACAATGACACCATGTCACTCTCTCCATGTTGGACACCATTCAAACACCATGTCACTTCACTTTCACTCTCCCCCTTTGACATCAAGGGCAAAGGGTGAACCAAAAAACCAACATACTCTCCCCCTTTTCTCCGCATGTGGAAGAAGCGTTCTACAGATCTGATATATACTGAAGTGACCAAGCTCCCCCTGAGTTCATGCTGAATCTTCAAACATATTTTTCAATGAAGTACATGACTCTATGACCTTTCCTATCACCAAGGACTCATACTTATATCAATGATCCAACCAAGTGCATTTACATATGTGACTCAAGTACCCAACCAGGTGGGTTTACACATTTTAACTCAACTACCCAACCAAGTGGGTTTAGAAATTTGACTCAAGTCCTTACATGACTGAATATTGCCATTTTACATCATAGGTCTCAACATGACCTTTTCATCAAATTACAAATATGACCTTTTACAACAAATACCAAAAGGACCTCAAGAAAGAGATTATATTTCAGAATCATCATGATGCCAACAATGCATTATGCTCAGCAAGGCTAATGCTCCCCCTGAATCTGTGCATCCAAGCATCCTTTTCATATGACTAAGGCTCCCCCTTAGTTTGTGCATCCTGAACACTTTCACCAACAAATCATCAAGGCATCTTTATCAAAACATTAGAAATAGAATTATGAGAGCTGGAACACCACCAGAGATATGAAAACGATGTCGAGAGATGCAAAGCGACACTAAATTTGTCTTGAGAAGAGAGATGACTTGAGGATACAAAATTGTCAGCAATCAAACATACGCGGTTTTCTTTGCATGAACTTCGTATATCTGTGCATTGTGTTTCGAAACCAACGTATCAATACCATGTTCTAAATTTTAACTTGAGATACGATCCTCTGTGAGAAAAGACAATTTTTCGGCTCCTTTACGAGATGTTTGAATGCTTCCCTGGACTACAGATAGATAGAACAATGCAGTTGTGTCTTCAAGCGTCATCCAACGGTTGTAGCATAAGCACATTAGTAACCAAACCTTCATATTCTTTGCAGCATCAATACAATCTTTCCAAGAGAGATTATCATACCAAAACAACATCTTCAAATATGTGTCAAGCAATCATCCATGTGGTCCAATATCATCAAGATCTTCAAGATTTAACATGAAGTAACATATGTAGGCAAAAGATCTCAACCATAGTAATAAACTCTGCATGATCTATTCTTATTTCTGAATCAAACGACATCCAACTCATCCATGTGTGAGCACAAAAGATACTTATCAGCAACCAGGGCTCAAAATCTCATCATAATAAACCATGTACCAAGTCATCATCATTTAAGCATGAGTATCACAAAAACCAAAGAATAAGCAGTCATATTGCCAACAATGCAATCATTAGTATTCAACCTGCTGCTCCCCCTAAACCAGTGCTCTTCCTTAACTTGTGCAATCTGAAACACCTTCAACAGCAAGTCATCATCAACAATCTTTGCATGATCTGTCCTTGTCTCTGAATTATAAGACTTTCATTTCAGCAACGAATACTCTTCATTTAACAAGCATACAGGACTCATCCATAAACTTCAACATAAGACATCAAGTATCATATAATTATCATTTAGAACTGAGAAATTAAGCTGATACATAGTCAAAACTATAGTTATTATCAGTCAGACTGATGCTCCCCCTGAACCTCTGCTCCTGATCTTCAGCTGTCATCCAAATTCTCTTATCCTCAATGCATACGCGACTGTGTCTGCTGGAACTCGCGTGTATACGCGACTTTTGTTCATAGAACCCGCGTATGGAAAGTGAAGCATACAAATTTTTCACATTCCTTCATCTCCCCCTGAATTTGTCCTTCATGTACCTGTCTTCTTCATATCAGATGCACTGTCAGAAATGCATATAACCAGAATAATCAATTCAACCATGAGAGACATCATACATTGCTCCCCCTGGCCAATAATCATTACTAAATCTGCAATTGATGGCACATCATTCACTGTGATCAATGGAAAGTAAGCTTGACGGATAGCTGAGTAAATTGAAATTCCTAAGTTGCGATCGGTCCTCCATCTTTTTCGATTTGTTTGATCTTTCTATTTTGTGTCTTGAAGTTGTCAATTTCTCATATCATTCCAACTGCATTCCTTTTACTAAGCCATAAATACTTGTTACAAGAATAACATCCCATGTGTCGAGATATATAAGCTTTCAGAGTCATAATGAGTATTCTAGTCTTCCTCCTTTGTCGAATTTGCTTTATGTCCACACTTGTTACGCGAAACAATATCCTTGAAGCTACCAGTACCTTTACGGACAAATACGTTTGTTTGTGGCTGAATTGTTACCTTACGCATTTGCTGCAACATGCACATAATTATGACATTTAAAGCATTCAACGTTCTTGAATAAATTCCTTTGAGAGTTCATGATTGTTGGTTGATCTTTTGTTTCTTTCAACACATCAGGTTTTGCATTGACATCTTCTGAATTTTTGGCACTTCCTTGTGAGCTAGATTCTCCTTTAACAGTTTCATGGAAACCAAGACCAAGTTTGATAGCAGGAGACCTTTGATTACTCAGAATATTGTCCAAAATATTAGTGCTATCTTGAAACCTCAAAAGTTTAACCTTTTCTTCTAATTTACCTTTGAGAATGTTTACCTCAACCTCCAAGGCTTGACATTGCTTTGTCATGCTTTCTTCTTTCTTTCTTCCATCTTCTACTTGATCCTTCAGATTTAGAATCTCTTCTTTCAACCAATTTTCGTTTTCTTCACATGTTTGTTGCAGCTCTTCATTCTTCTTCTTCGATGCTTTGAGATCTTCTTTCAGAGATATGTTTTCTGCTTCAAGTTCTGCATTCTTCTTATTTGATTTATCCAGGTCTTCTTTGAGGGAAATGATTTCTGCTTCAAGTCCTTCCTTTTCAAATGATGGTAGATGTTCCTCACTCTTCTTACTTGATGCTTCAAGTTTTTCTTGTAGAGAGATGATTCCAGCTTCAAGACCTTCATTCTTCCTTTTTGATTTTTCCAGATCTGTTTTTAGAGAAACATTTTCTGCTTCAAGTCCTTCATTCTTCTTATTTGATTCTTCAAGATCTGCTTGCAGAGAGATGATTCCAGCTTCATATCCTTTACTTCGATTGTATACATCATCGAACATCCTTTTCAGTCTAAAGACCAACCTTTTGGAGGCAGAGTCCTTCTCAATAAATATTCTTTTTTGATCTTTGATGACTTCTTTTAAATCCAAAACATCACTTTCTACATCTACATCATTGCTTGCACCGATAATATTACAAGGACCCCAATCACTATCAGATTCATCTTTGTCAAATTCTGCTATACAGGTTTTCTGAGACATCTCCTTACTTTGAGTAGCCTTTTGCTTCTTTGCCATGAGCACTTGTAGAGCTTGGTCAGAATCTTCTTCATCTTCACTTTCAATATCATAATCTTTGCATATACAGTTAAGTAAAATACAAGAACAATGATTAATACCTGTTTCATCTTCTATACATGAGTTCCGAGGCTTCTTCTTTCCTTGAGTAACCTTCTTCTTTTGCTTCTTTCCCATTGCGACGGATCTCCTTCAAGCGATCAAGCTTCTGCAGAAGGACCCGCTTTGATACCAATTGTTGGGAAAAATACTGAGAGGGGGGGGGGTGAATCAGTATTTACTCCATATTCAAAACTTTTACTTTTTCTTGCTTCTAAAACCCATACGCTACTTTCCTGAAACAGACTCGTGTATACACAGATATCTAATTGTGTCATTAGTTCTTCACTTAAATCATTCCATCATTCATTCATCAGATGTTTAATAAATAGTAAACATATGCAGTAAGAACAGAGTAAACCATCACACAAAGCATCACACATGAACACCAGGATTTTTAGGTGGAAACCCAAGTCGGGAGAAAACCACCGCTGCAGTTGCTCAGCCTTCAATATTTTATTATAGAGAAAACATCTTACAACATATGTGCTGGCGCAGACTTGACCAGCACGCAGGCACCCACCTGCGCTCGTTTACCAACCTCTCTTGGAAGGGAGCTCCAACCCCCTGACTCGTTTACCAGCCTCTCCTGGAAGGGAGCTACGACCCCCTGATCTCATTTACCAGCCTCTCCTGGAAGGGAGCTACAACCCAGTCTCGTTTCTGACCTCACACGGAAGAGAGCCTAAAACCCCAGTAGAGCTATAGCCCTCAGCACCTCTATGGACCACGTTTCATCAATTTTCACACTGGATCCAACAACTTCAATAGAACACAACTTGCAGGCCACGTTTCATCATATTTTCAAACTGGACCCTCTCCATTCATTTAAGCACAGTCAAACATCAACAACAGATAGCTAAAACACAGCAGATCAGATCAGACATTTCATACCCCATACTTCAGCAAACCCTAGTTTGCATACGCGCTTTTCTTTCACTGATGTCGCGTATATACGTGCTTCCGTCCACATCAACCAGCGTATACATCTGCACATAAACTTCACTGCGCATACGCGCTTTTTCTTCAGATAAGGCGCATATATACGCGCTTCCTCTGCGGCTAAATAGCGTATGGATCTTCAATTATTACAGAGCTGCATACTTCTTCATATTAGACATTCAGTTCAGATTCAACCCTTTACTTCAGACAGATGTTCGCCTCATCACAGATCTAATCACTCCATAAACAGATCTAGCAAATACAAGTACATTTCAGATCTAGAGATCCCGCTTCATCATTTCTTCATAAGTGCATCATAGATTCAGATCTATCATCAAACCGTTACCCTTTCCTTATAGATATACTTCATAGAGAAGTATTCATTCAAGCTCAGACATCTTGCTCCACTCTTCTCATTTTCATAATGAATTTCATCTCTTTATATAGGTTTATCCTTTTTCAATACCATGAGCCAAAACAACATTACTTCCGATGGTATTCCTGGACGGGGTCAATTAGGCGGATCATTACCCAATACAATGGGTCAATACCATGGTGGTTACCCCTGGTTTTGCACTTTTAGAGCGCTTTAGCCCATACGCGACTTGGCACGTTCTTTTCCACGTGCATACGTGACTTCCCTTAGACAGATCCGCGTATTCCTTGTGACATACTCTTTCACAATAGATTTAGCACAATCTGAATTCCTTTCTTCACTGCCTTCTGTACTCACTGTAGATACATCATATTTACTTCATTAAGAACATATTCTATCAAGCACAACTTCATCAAGTAAGTTGCCATTATCTTCATCAAGAGGGTTGCCTTTCAAGGACAACATTCATCATCATATTGCTAACAAACATCATTTACCAAGTCCATCACGTCAAGAATAACTTCATCAGGTGGATTGTCATCAAGGACAACACATGTCAACAGTCGCATGTCTTCATCTTCATTCAGTGGGTTGCCATCAAGGACAACACTCTGCATCATATTGCCAACAATCTCCCCCTTTGGACTTGATGGCAACCACGATGGTGTTTGGTTACCACAACAGATAGGTACATTAAGAATGCAATGACACCATGCCACTCTCTCCATTTTTGACACCATTCTTTCTCTTCATTCAAACACCATGTCACTCTCCCCCTTTGACATCAAGGGCAAAGGGTGGATCAAAAACCAACATACTCTCCCCCTTTTCTCCGCATGTGGAAGAAGCGTTTTGCAGATCTGATATATACTGAAGTGGCCAAGCTCCCCCTGAGTTCATGTTGAATCTTCAAACATGTTTTCCAATGAAGTACATGACTCTATGAACTTCCTATCACCAAGGACTCATACTTACATCAAATATCCAACCAAGTGGATTTACATATGAGACTCAAATACCCAACCAAGTGGGTTTACACATTTCAGTTCAACTACCCAACCAAGTGGGTTTGACTCAGCTACCCAACCAAGTGGGTTTACAAAATTTGACAAGTCCTTACATGACTGAATATTACCATTTTACATCATGGGTCTCAACATGACCTTTTCATCAAAAGACAAATATGACTTTTCATAACCAACACCAGAAATTCCTCAAGAAAGAGAACATATTTCAGAACCATCATGATGCCAACAATGCATTATACTCAGCAACGCTAATGCTCCCCCTGAAAATGTGCTTCCGAACATCCTTTCCGTATGACTAAGGCTCCCCCTTAGTTTGTGCATCCTGAACACTTTCACCAACAGATCATCAAGGCATCTTTATCAAAACATTAGAAATAGAATTATGAGAACTGGAACACCACCAGAGATACCAAACAGTATAAGAGATACCAAACAACACTGCAGCTGTGCTGAAGAGAGCTGACTTCAGACACAAAATTGTCAGCAATCAGACATACGCGGTTTTATGTGCATGAACTCACGTATATACACGACTGTGTTTCAGGAAACCCGTGTATCCAATACCATCTTCTAAATTTTAACCAGATCTGATCCTCTGTGAGAAAAAGAGAATTTTCAGCTTCTTTCTGAGATGTTTGAATGCTTTCCTAGACTACAGATAAATAGAACAGTGTAGTTGTGTCTTCAAGCGTCATCCAACGGTTGTAGCATAAACACATTAGTAACCAAGCCTTCAGATTTTTGCAGCATCAATATAATATTTCCAAGAGAGATTATCATATCAGAACAACATCTTCAAATATGTGTCAAGAAATCATCCATGTGGTCCAATATCATCAAGATCTTCAAGATTTAACATGAAGTAACATATGTAGGCAAAAGATCTAAACCATAGTAATAAACTCTGCATGATCTATTCTTATTTCTGAATCAAACGACATCCAACTCATCCATGTGTGAGCACAAAAGATACTTATCAGCAAACAGGGCTCAAAATCTCATCATAATAAACCATGTACCAAGTCATCATCATTTGAGTATGAGTATCACAATAATCAAAGAGTAAGCAGTCATATTGCCAACAATGCAATCATTAGTATTCAACCTGCTGCTCCCCCTAAACCAGTGCTCTTCCTTAACTTGTGCAATCTGAAACACGTTCAACAGCAAGTCATCATCAACAATCTTTGCATGATCTGTCCTTGTCTCTGAATTATGAGACTTTCATCTCAGCAACGAATACTCTTCATTTAACAAGCATACAGGACTCATCCATAAAATTCAACATAAGACATCAAGTATCATATCATTATCATTTAGAACTGAGAAATTAAGCTGATACAGAGTCAAAACTACAGTTATTATCAGTCGGGCTGATGCTCCCCCTGAACCTCTGCTCCTGATCTTCAGCTGTCATCCAAATTCTCTTATCCTCAATGCATACGCGATTGTGTCTGTTGGAACTCGCGTGTATACGCGACTTTTGTTCATAGAACCCGCGTATCGAAAGTGAAGCATAGAATTTTTTCACATTCCTTCATCTCCCCCTGAATTTTCCCTTCTTGTACCTGTCTTCTTCATATCAGATGCACTGTCAGAAATGCATTTAACCAGAATAATCAATTCAACCATGAGAGACATCATACATTGCTCCCCCTGTGATGATACATTACTAAATCTCATAATGTATCCCACATCATTCCTGCAGTCAATAAGAAAGGTTAGCTTCAGAGGCGGATGACTGCAGTAGGGTCAGAATTCCCTACGTTTATGATCGGTCCTCCTTCTTTTTCCAAATTTGCTTGAGCTTTCCAACTGTGTGCTGAAAATTGTCCACTTTCCCAGATCTGTTCATCCTGCATTCTTTTTCTACATGTCCATACTTGTTACAAGCATAACATCTCATGTGGTCAGAGAAATAAACATAAGAATCATAATGAGTATTCCTAATCTTCCTCCTTTTACACTCAGCTGCTTTATGTCCATACTTGTTACATGAAAAACAATATCCCTTGAAGAAACCAGAGTACCTTTCTGAATAGAATCTATTTGTTTGTGGCTGAATTGTTCTACTTCTGCAATTTGCTGCAACATGCCCATAATTATGACATTTAAAACATTCAACGTTCTTGAATGAATTCCTTTGAAAATTCATGATTGTTGGTTGACCTTTTGTTTCTTTCAACTCTTCAGGTTTTGCATTGACTTCCTTTGAATCTTTAGCACTTCCTTGTGAACTAGATTCTCCTTTAACAGTTTCATGAAAACCAAGACCAAGTTTGATAGCGGGAGACCTTTGATTACTCAGAATATTGTCCAAAATCTTAGTACTATCTTGAAACCTCAAAAGTTTAACCTTTTCTTCTAATTTACCTTTGAGAATGTTTACCTCAACCTCCAAGGCTTGACGTTGCTTTGTCATGCTTTCTTCTTTCCTTCTTCCATCTTCTACTTGATCCTTCAGATTTAGAATCTCTTCTTTCAACCAATTTTCGTTTTCTTCACATGTTTGTTGCAACTCTTCATTCTTCTTCTTCGATGCTTCGAGATCTTCTTTCAAAGATATGTTTTCTGCTTCAAGTCCTGCATTCTTCTTATTTGATCTATCCAGGTCTTCTTTGAGGGAAATGATTTCTGCTTCAAGTCCTTCATTTTCAAATGATTGTAGAGGTTCCTCACTCTTCTTACTTGATGTTTCAAGTTTTGCTTGTAGAGAGATGATTCCAGCTTCAAGACCTTCATTCTTCCTTTTTTATTTTTCCATATCTGTTTTTAGAGAAACGTTTTCTGCTTCAAGTCCTTCATTCTTCTTATTTGATTCTTCAATATCTGCTTGCAAAGAGATGATTCCAGCTTCATATCCTTTACTTCGATTGTATACATCATCGAACATCCTTTTCAGTCTAAAGACCAACCTTTTGGAGGCAGAGTCCTTCTCAATAAATATTCTTTGTTGATATTTGATGACTTATTTTAAATCCGCAACATCACTTTCTACATCTACATCATTGCTTGCACCAATACGATTACAAGGACCCCAATCACTATCAGATTCATCTTTTTCAACTTCTGCTATACAGGTTTTCTGAGACATCTCCTTACTTTGAGTAGCCTTTTGCTTCTTTTCCATGAGCACTTGTAGAGCTTGGTCAGAATCTTCTTCATCTTCACTTTCACTATCATAATCTTTGCATATACAGTTAAGTAAAATACAAGAACAATGATTAATACATTTCATCTTCACCACATGATTTCCAGAGGCTTCTTCAATCCTTGAGTAACCTTCTTCTTTGCTTCTTTCCCATTGCGACGGATCTCCGTCAAAGATCAACCTGCCCGAGAAGGACCGGCTACGTGCAATTGTTGGGAAAAATGCGAGAGGGGGGGGGGGGGTGATCAGTATTTACTGCATATTCAAAACTTTTAATTTTTCTTGCTTCTAAAACCCATACGCTACTTTCCTGAAACAGACTCGCGTATATACGGGGATACCCTTTATGAAACTCGCGTATCTGATGAATGAATGATGGAATGATTTAAGTGAAGAACTAATGAAACAATAAAAATATGCAGTAAGAACAGAGTAAACCATCACACCAAGCATCACACATGAACACCAGGATTTTTAGGTGGAAACCCAAGTCGGGAGAAAACCACCGCTGCAGTTGCTCAGCCTTCAATATTTTATTATAGAGAAAACATCTTACAACATATGAGCTGGTGCAGACTCTACCAGCACGCAGGCACCCACCTGCGCTCGTTTACCAGCCTCTCCTGGAAGGGAGCTCCAACCCCCTGACTCGTTTACCAGCCTCTCCTGGAAGGGAGCTACGACCCCACGATCTCGTTTACCAGCCTCTCACGGAGAGAACTCGACCCCGATCTCGTTTACCCCCCTCACGGAAGGCTACGACCCTACAGTAGAAGCACAACCTCGGCTGCGTCACATGGACCACGTTTCATCAATTTTCACACTGGATCCAACAAATTCAATAGAACACAACTTGCAGGCCATGTTTCATCATATTTTCAAACTGGACCCTCTCCATACATTTAAGCACAGTCAAAAATCAACAACAAATAGCTAAAACAGAGCAGATCAGATCAGACATTTCATACCCCATACTTCAGCAAACCCTAGTTTGCATACGCGCTTTCCTTTCTCTGATGTCGCGTATATACGCGCTTCCGTTCACATAAACTAGCGTATACATCTGTACATAAACTTCACTGCGCATACGCGCTTTTTCTTCAAATGGCGCATATGTACGCCTTCCTCTTGAGACTAAATAGCGTATGGATCAGAAAGGCAGTGTGCAATTTGCATACTAATACTTCTTCATATTAGACATTCGGATTCAGATTCAACCCTTCCTTTGAACCAGAGATGTTCGCCTCTCAAGATCTAATCACTCCATAACGAGATCTAGTAAATACAAGTACATTTCAGATCTAGAGATCCGCTTCATCATTTCTTCATAAGTGCGATATAGATTAGGATCCATCATCGAAACCTTTTACCCTTTCCATATTGATATACTTCACAGAGAAGTATTCATTCAAGCTCAGACATCTTGCTCCACTCTTCTCATTTGCATAATGAATTTCATCTCTTTATATAGGTTTATCCTTTTTCAATACCATGAGCCCCTTTTTCAATACCATGAGCCAAAACAACATTACTTCCGATGGTATTCCTGGACAGGGTCAGTTAGACGGTTCATTACCCAATACAATGGGTCAATACCATGGTGGTTACCCCTGGTTTTGCACTTTTTGAGCGCTTTTACCCATACGCGACTTGGCACGTTCTTTTCCGCGTGCATACGCGACTTCCCCTAGACAGATCCGCATATGCCTAGAGACATACTCTTTTTCATCATAGAATTAGCACAAGTTGAATTCCTTTCTTCATTGTCTTCTGTACTCACTGTAGATACATCAGATTTACTTCATCAAGGACATATTCTATTAAGCATAACTTCATCAAGTAAGTTTCCATCATCTTCATCAGGTGGGTTGCCATTCAAGAACAACTCTCTACATCATATTGTCAACAAACATCATATCACATCAGATTTACATCATTTACCAAGTCCATCGAGTCAAGAATAACTTCATCAGGTGGATTGCCATCAAGGACAACACATGTCAACAGTCGCATGTCTTCATCTTCATTCAGTGGGTTGCCATCAAGGACAACACTCTGCATCATATTGCCAACAATCTCCCCCTTTGGACTTGATGGCAACCACGATGGTGTTTGATTACCACAACAGATAGGTACATTAAGAAAACAATGACACCATGTCACTCTCTCCATGTTGGACACCATTCAAACACCATGTCACTTCACTTTCACTCTCCCCCTTTGACATCAAGGGCAAAGGGTGAACCAAAAACCAACATACTCCTGCACTTTTCTCCTTTTGAAGAAGCATTCTGCGAATCGATATATCTTGAAGTGACCAAGCTCCCCTGATTACATCTTTGAATCTTCAGACATATTTTCAATGAAGTATATGACTCTATGAACTTCCTATCACCAAGGACTCATACTTACATCAAATATCCAACCAAGTGGATTTACATATGAGACTCAAATACCCAAACAAGTGGGTTTACACATTTCAGTTCAACTACCCAACCAAGTGGGTTTGACTCAGTTACCCAACCAAGTGGGTTTACAAAATTTGACAAGTCCTTACATGACTGAATATTACCATTTTACATCATGGGTCTCAACATGACCTTTTCATCAAAAGACAAATATGACTTTTCATAACCAACACCAGAAAGTCCTCAAGAAAGAGAACATATTTCAGAACCATCATAATGCCAACAATGCATTATACTCAGCAACGCTAATGCTCCCCCTGAATCTGTGCATCCAAGCATTCTTTTCGTATGACTAAGGCTCCCCCTTAGTTTGTGCATCCTGAACACTTTCATCAACAAATCATCAAGGCATCTTCATTAAATCATTAGAAAAAGAATTATGAGCTAGAACACCACGAGAGATACCATGATTATAAGAGATACCAAACAACACTGCAGCGGTGCTGAAGAGAGCTGACTTCAGACACAAAATTGTCAGCAATCAGACATACGCGGTTTTATGTGCATGAACTCACGTATATACACGACTGTGTTTCAGGAAACCCGTGTATCCAATACCATCTTCTAAATTTTAACCAGATCTGATCCTCTGTGAGAAAAAGAGAATTTTCAGCTTCTTTCTGGGATATTTGAATGCTTCCTTGGACTACAGATAGATAGAACAGTGTAGTTGTGTCTTCAAGCGTCATCCAACGGTTGTAGCATAAGCATATTAGTAACCAAGCCTTCAGATTATTTGCAGCATCAATACAATCTTTCCAAGAGAGATTCTCATATCAGAAAAACATCTTCAAATATGTGTCAAGCAATCATCCATGTGGTCCAATATCATCAAGATCTTCAAGATTTAACATGAAGTAACATATGTAGGCAAAAGATCTCAACCATAGTAATAAATTCTGCATGATCTATTCTTATTTCTGAATCAAACGACATCCAACTCATCCATGTGTGAGCACAAAAGATACTTATCAGCAAACAGGGCTCAAAATCTCATCATAATAAACCATGTACCAAGTCATCATCATTTGAGTATGAGTATCACAATAATCAAAGAGTAAGCAGTCATATTGCCAATAATGCAATCATTAGTATTCAACCTGCTGCTCCCCCTAAACCAGTGCTCTTCCTTAACTTGTTCAATCTGAAACACCTTCAACAGCAAGTCATCATCAACAATCTTTGCATGATCTGTCCTTGTCTCTGAATTATGAGACTTTCATCTCAGCAACAAATACTCTTCATTTAACAAGCATACAGGACTCATCCATAAACTTCAACATAAGACATCAATTATCATATCATTGTCGTTTAGAACTGAGAAATTAAGCTGATACAGAGTCAAAACTACAGTTATTATCAGTCAGACTGATGCTCCCCCTGAACCTCTGCTCCTGATCTTCAGCTGTCATCCAAATTCTCTTATCCTCAATGCATACGGGACTGTGTCTGTTGGAACTCGCATGTATACGCGACTTTTGTTCATAGAACCCGCGTATGGAAAGTGAAGCATAGAAATTTTTCACATTCCTTCATCTCCCCCTAAATTTGTCCTTCCTGTACCTGTCTTCTTCATATCAGATGCACTGTCAGAAATGCATATAACCAGAATAATCAATTCAACCATGAGAGACATCATACATTGCTCCCCCTGTGATGATACATTACTAAATCTCATAATGTATCCCACATCATTCCTGCAGTCAATCAGAGAAGTAAGCTTCAGAAGCGGATGACTGCAGTAGGGTCAATATTCCCTACGTTTCTGATCGGTCCTCCATCTTTTTCCAGATTTTTTTGATCTTTCTATTTGTGTGCTGGAAGTTATCCAATTTCTCATATCTGTTCAACCTGCATTCCTTTTCTACATGTCCATACTTGTTACAAGAATAACATCTCATGTGTCCAGAGAAATAAGCATAAGAATCATAATGAGTATTTCTAATCTTCCTCCTTTTGCAATCAGTTGCTTTATGTCCATACTTGTTACATGAAAAACAATATCCCTTGAAGAAACCAGAGTACCTTTCTATGTAGGATTTGTTTGTTTGTGGCTGAAACAATCTGCTTCTGCAATTGGCTGCAACATGTCCATGATTATGACATTTAAAGCATTCAACATTATTGAATGATTTCCTTTGAGAATTCATGATTGTCGGTTGACCTTTTGTTTCTTTCAACACTTCAGAATTTGCATTGATGTCCTTTGATTCTTTAGCACCTCCTTGTGAGCTAGATTCTCCTTTAACAGTTTCATGGAAACCAAGACCAAGTTTGATAGCAGGAGATCTTTGATTACTTAGAATATTGTCCAAAATATTAGTACTATCATGAAACCTCAAAAGTTTTACCTTTTCTTCTAATTTACCTTTGAGAATGTTTACCTCAACCTCCAAGGCTTGACATTGCTTTGTCATGCTTTCTTCTTTCCTTCTTCCATCTTCTACTTGATCCTTTAGATTTAGAATCTCTTCTTTCAACCAATTTTCATTTTCTTCACATGTTTGTTGCAGCTCTTCATTCTTCTTCTTCGATGCTTCGAGATCTTCTTTCAGAGATATGTTTTCTACTTCAAGTCCTGCATTCTTCTTATTTGATTTATCCAGGTCTTCTTTGAGGGAAATGATTTCTGCTTCAAGTCCTTCATTTTCAAATGATTGTAGAGGTTCCTCACTCTTCTTACTTGATGTTTCAATTTTTGCTTGTAGAGAGATGATTCCAGCTTCAAGACCTTCATTCTTCCTTTTTTATTTTTCCAGATCTGTTTTTAGAGAAACGTTTTCTGCTTCAAGTCCTTCATTCTTCTTATTTGATTCTTCAAGATCTGCTTGCAGAGAGATGATTCCAGCTTCATATCCTTTACTTCGATTGTATATATCATCGAACATCCTTTTCAGTCTAAAGACCAACTTTTGGAGGCAGAGTCCTTCTCAATAAATATTCTTTGTTGATCTTTGATGACTTCTTTTAAATCCACAACATCACTTTCTACATCTACATCATTGCTTGCACCGATAAGATTACAAGGACCCCAATCACTATCAGATTCATCTTTGTAAACTTCTACTATACAGGTTTTCTGAGACATCTCCTTACTTTGAGTAGCCTTTTGCTTCTTTTCCATGGGCACTTGTAGAGCTTGGTCATAATCTTCTTCATCTTCACTTTCACTATCATAATCTTTTCATATACAGTTAAGTAAAATACAAGAACAATGATTAATACCTGTTTCATCTTCTATACATGAGTTCTGAGGCTTCTTCTTTCCTTGAGTAACCTTCTTATTTTGCTTCTTTCCCATTGCGACGGATCTCCTTCAAGCGATCAAGCTTCTGCAGAAGGACCCGCTCTGATACCAATTGTTGGGAAAAATACTGAGAGGGGGGGGTGAATCAGTATTTAGGGCATATTCAAAACTTTTACTTTTTCTTGCTTCTAAAACCCATACGCTAATTTCCTGAAGCAGACTCGCGTATATACGCGGATACCCTTTATGAAACTAGCGTATACACAGATATCTAATTGTGTCATTAGTTCTTCACTTAAATCATTCCATCATTCATTCATCAGATGTTGAATAACGATAACATATCAGTAGAGCGAGTAAACCATCACACACAGCATCACACATGAACACCAGGATTTTTAGGTGGAAACCCAAGTCGGGAGAAAACCACCGCTGCCGTTGCTCAGCCTTCAATCTTTTATTATAGAGAAAACATCTTACAACATGTGTGCTGGTGCAGACTTCTACCAGCATGCAGGCACCCACCTGCGCTCGTTTACCCGACCTCTCCACGGAAGAGGAGCTACGAACCCACGACTCGTTTACCGGCTTCTCACCGGAAGGGAGATCGAGTCCCCCCGATCTCGTCTACCGGCCTCACCTGGAAACTGAAGGAAGCTACGACCCCCCGATCTCGTTTACCAGCCTCACCTGGAAGGGAGCTACGACCCCCTGACTGAAGGCTACAACCCTCAGCACCTCTGTGGACCACGTTTCATCAATTTTCACACTGGATCCAACAACTTCAATGGAACACAACTTGCAAGCCACGTTTCATCATATTTTCAAACTGGACCCTCTCCATTCATTTAAGCACAGTCAAACATCAACAACAGATAGCTAAAACACAGCAGATCAGATCAGACAATTCATACCCCATACTTCAGCAAACCCTAGTTTGCATATGTGCTTTTCTTTCACTGATGTCGCGTATATACGCGCTTCCGTCCACATCAACCAGTGTATAAATCTGCACATAAACTTCACTGCGCATACGCGCTTTTTCTTCAGATAAGCCGCGTATATACGCGCTTCCTCTGCGGCTAAATAGCGTATGGATCTTCAATTATTACAGAGCTGCATACTTCTTCAGATCAGACATTCAATTCAGATTCAACCCTTTACTTCAGACAGATGTTCGCCTCATCACAGATCTAATCACTCCATAAACAGATCTAGCAAATACAAGTACATTTCAGATCTAGAGATCTCGCTTCATCATTTCTTCATAAGTGCATCATAGATTCAGATCTATCATCAAACCTTTACCCTTTCCATATAGATATACTTCACAGAGAAGTATTCATTCAAGCTCAGACATCTTGCTCCACTCTTCTCATTTTCATAATGAATTTCATCTCTTTATATAGGTTTATCCTTTTTCAATACCATGAGCCAAAACAACATTACTTCCGATGGTATTCCTGGACGGGGTCAATTAGGCGGATCATTACCCAATACAATGGGTCAATACCATGGTGGTTACCCCTGGTTTTGCACTTTTAGAGCGCTTTAGCCCATACGCGACTTGGCACGTTCTTTTCCACGTGCATACGTGACTTCCCTTAGACAGATCCGCGTATTCCTTGTGACATACTCTTTCACAATAGATTTAGCACAATCTGAATTCCTTTCTTCACTGCCTTCTGTACTCACTGTAGATACATCATATTTACTTCATTAAGAACATATTCTATCAAGCACAACTTCATCAAGTAAGTTGCCATTATCTTCATCAAGAGGGTTGCCTTTCAAGGACAACATTCATCATCATATTGCTAACAAACATCATTTACCAAGTCCATCACGTCAAGAATAACTTCATCAGGTGGATTGTCATCAAGGACAACACATGTCAACAGTCGCATGTCTTCATCTTCATTCAGTGGGTTGCCATCAAGGACAACACTCTGCATCATATTGCCAACAATCTCCCCCTTTGGACTTGATGGCAACCACGATGGTGTTTGGTTACCACAACAGATAGGTACATTAAGAATGCAATGACACCATGCCACTCTCTCCATTTTTGACACCATTCTTTCTCTTCATTCAAACACCATGTCACTCTCCCCCTTTGACATCAAGGGCAAAGGGTGGATCAAAAACCAACATACTCTCCCCCTTTTCTCCGCATGTGGAAGAAGCGTTTTGCAGATCTGATATATACTGAAGTGGCCAAGCTCCCCCTGAGTTCATGTTGAATCTTCAAACATGTTTTCCAATGAAGTACATGACTCTATGAACTTCCTATCACCAAGGACTCATACTTACATCAAATATCCAACCAAGTGGATTTACATATGAGACTCAAATACCCAACCAAGTGGGTTTACACATTTCAGTTCAACTACCCAACCAAGTGGGTTTGACTCAGCTACCCAACCAAGTGGGTTTACAAAATTTGACAAGTCCTTACATGACTGAATATTACCATTTTACATCATGGGTCTCAACATGACCTTTTCATCAAAAGACAAATATGACTTTTCATAACCAACACCAGAAATTCCTCAAGAAAGAGAACATATTTCAGAACCATCATGATGCCAACAATGCATTATACTCAGCAACGCTAATGCTCCCCCTGAAAATGTGCTTCCGAACATCCTTTCCGTATGACTAAGGCTCCCCCTTAGTTTGTGCATCCTGAACACTTTCACCAACAGATCATCAAGGCATCTTTATCAAAACATTAGAAATAGAATTATGAGAACTGGAACACCACCAGAGATACCAAACAGTATAAGAGATACCAAACAACACTGCAGCTGTGCTGAAGAGAGCTGACTTCAGACACAAAATTGTCAGCAATCAGACATACGCGGTTTTATGTGCATGAACTCACGTATATACACGACTGTGTTTCAGGAAACCCGTGTATCCAATACCATCTTCTAAATTTTAACCAGATCTGATCCTCTGTGAGAAAAAGAGAATTTTCAGCTTCTTTCTGAGATGTTTGAATGCTTTCCTAGACTACAGATAAATAGAACAGTGTAGTTGTGTCTTCAAGCGTCATCCAACGGTTGTAGCATAAACACATTAGTAACCAAGCCTTCAGATTTTTGCAGCATCAATATAATATTTCCAAGAGAGATTATCATATCAGAACAACATCTTCAAATATGTGTCAAGAAATCATCCATGTGGTCCAATATCATCAAGATCTTCAAGATTTAACATGAAGTAACATATGTAGGCAAAAGATCTAAACCATAGTAATAAACTCTGCATGATCTATTCTTATTTCTGAATCAAACGACATCCAACTCATCCATGTGTGAGCACAAAAGATACTTATCAGCAAACAGGGCTCAAAATCTCATCATAATAAACCATGTACCAAGTCATCATCATTTGAGTATGAGTATCACAATAATCAAAGAGTAAGCAGTCATATTGCCAACAATGCAATCATTAGTATTCAACCTGCTGCTCCCCCTAAACCAGTGCTCTTCCTTAACTTGTGCAATCTGAAACACGTTCAACAGCAAGTCATCATCAACAATCTTTGCATGATCTGTCCTTGTCTCTGAATTATGAGACTTTCATCTCAGCAACGAATACTCTTCATTTAACAAGCATACAGGACTCATCCATAAAATTCAACATAAGACATCAAGTATCATATCATTATCATTTAGAACTGAGAAATTAAGCTGATACAGAGTCAAAACTACAGTTATTATCAGTCGGGCTGATGCTCCCCCTGAACCTCTGCTCCTGATCTTCAGCTGTCATCCAAATTCTCTTATCCTCAATGCATACGCGATTGTGTCTGTTGGAACTCGCGTGTATACGCGACTTTTGTTCATAGAACCCGCGTATCGAAAGTGAAGCATAGAATTTTTTCACATTCCTTCATCTCCCCCTGAATTTTCCCTTCTTGTACCTGTCTTCTTCATATCAGATGCACTGTCAGAAATGCATTTAACCAGAATAATCAATTCAACCATGAGAGACATCATACATTGCTCCCCCTGTGATGATACATTACTAAATCTCATAATGTATCCCACATCATTCCTGCAGTCAATAAGAAAAGTCAGCTTCAGAAGCGGATGACTGCAGTAGGGTCAGAATTCCCTACGTTTATGATCGGTCCTCCTTCTTTTTCCAAATTTGCTTGAGCTTTCCAACTGTGTGCTGAAAATTGTCCACTTTCCCAGATCTGTTCATCCTGCATTCTTTTTCTACATGTCCATACTTGTTACAAGCATAACATCTCATGTGGTCAGAGAAATAAACATAAGAATCATAATGAGTATTCCTAATCTTCCTCCTTTTACACTCAGCTGCTTTATGTCCATACTTGTTACATGAAAAACAATATCCCTTGAAGAAACCAGAGTACCTTTCTGAATAGAATCTATTTGTTTGTGGCTGAATTGTTCTACTTCTGCAATTTGCTGCAACATGCCCATAATTATGACATTTAAAACATTCAACGTTCTTGAATGAATTCCTTTGAAAATTCATGATTGTTGGTTGACCTTTTGTTTCTTTCAACTCTTCAGGTTTTGCATTGACTTCCTTTGAATCTTTAGCACTTCCTTGTGAACTAGATTCTCCTTTAACAGTTTCATGAAAACCAAGACCAAGTTTGATAGCGGGAGACCTTTGATTACTCAGAATATTGTCCAAAATCTTAGTACTATCTTGAAACCTCAAAAGTTTAACCTTTTCTTCTAATTTACCTTTGAGAATGTTTACCTCAACCTCCAAGGCTTGACGTTGCTTTGTCATGCTTTCTTCTTTCCTTCTTCCATCTTCTACTTGATCCTTCAGATTTAGAATCTCTTCTTTCAACCAATTTTCGTTTTCTTCACATGTTTGTTGCAACTCTTCATTCTTCCTCTTCGATGCTTCGAGATCTTCTTTCAGAGATATGTTTTCTGCTTCAAGTCCTGCATTCTTCTTATTTGATCTATCCAGGTCTTCTTTGAGGGAAATGATTTCTGCTTCAAGTCCTTCATTTTCAAATGATTGTAGAGGTTCCTCACTCTTCTTACTTGATGTTTCAAGTTTTGCTTGTAGAGAGATGATTCCAGCTTCAAGACCTTCATTCTTCCTTTTTTATTTTTCCATATCTGTTTTTAGAGAAACGTTTTCTGCTTCAAGTCCTTCATTCTTCTTATTTGATTCTTCAATATCTGCTTGCAAAGAGATGATTCCAGCTTCATATCCTTTACTTCGATTGTATACATCATCGAACATCCTTTTCAGTCTAAAGACCAACCTTTTGGAGGCAGAGTCCTTCTCAATAAATATTCTTTGTTGATATTTGATGACTTATTTTAAATCCGCAACATCACTTTCTACATCTACATCATTGCTTGCACCAATACGATTACAAGGACCCCAATCACTATCAGATTCATCTTTTTCAACTTCTGCTATACAGGTTTTCTGAGACATCTCCTTACTTTGAGTAGCCTTTTGCTTCTTTTCCATGAGCACTTGTAGAGCTTGGTCAGAATCTTCTTCATCTTCACTTTCACTATCATAATCTTTGCATATACAGTTAAGTAAAATACAAGAACAATGATTAATACCTATTTCATCTTCACCACATGATTTCCAGAGGCTTCTTCAATCCTTGAGTAACCTTCTTCTTTGCTTCTTTCCCATTGCGACGGATCTCCGTCAAAGATCAACCTGCCCGAGAAGGACCGGCTACGTGCAATTGTTGGGAAAAATGCGAGAGGGGGGGGGGGGGTGAATCAGTATTTACTGCATATTCAAAACTTTTAATTTTTCTTGCTTCTAAAACCCATACGCTACTTTCCTGAAACAGACTCGCGTATATACGGGGATACCCTTTATGAAACTCGCGTATCTGATGAATGAATGATGGAATGATTTAAGTGAAGAACTAATGAAACAATAAAAATATGCAGTAAGAACAGAGTAAACCATCACACCAAGCATCACACATGAACACCAGGATTTTTAGGTGGAAACCCAAGTCGGGAGAAAACCACCGCTGCAGTTGCTCAGCCTTCAATATTTTATTATAGAGAAAACATCTTACAACATATGAGCTGGTGCAGACTCTACCAGCACGCAGGCACCCACCTGCGCTCGTTTACCAGCCTCTCCTGGAAGGGAGCTCCAACCCCCTGACTCGTTTACCAGCCTCTCCTGGAAGGGAGCTACGACCCCACGATCTCGTTTACCAGCCTCTCACGGAGAGAACTCGACCCCGATCTCGTTTACCCCCCTCACGGAAGGCTACGACCCTACAGTAGAAGCACAACCTCGGCTGCGTCACATGGACCACGTTTCATCAATTTTCACACTGGATCCAACAACTTCAATAGAACACAACTTGCAGGCCATATTTCATCATATTTTCATACTGGACCCTTTCCATACTTTTAAGCACAAACATACATCACCAACAGATACGTATCAACACAGATCAGATCAGACATTGCATAGGTGCTTTTCTTTCACTGATGTCGCGTATATACACGCTTCCGTCCACATCAACCAGCGTATACATCTGCACATAAACTTCACTGCGCATACGCGCTTTTTCTTAAGATAAGCCGCGTATATACGCGCTTCCTCTGCGGCTAAATAGCGTATGGATCTTCAATTATTACAGAGCTACATACTTCTTCAGATCAGACATTCAGTTCAGATTCAACCCTTTACTTCAGACAGATGTTCGCCTCATCACAGATCTAATCACTCCATAAACAGATCTAGCAAATACAAGTACATTTCAGATCTAGAAATCACGCTTCATCATTTCTTCATAAGTGCATCATAGATTCAGATCTATCATCAAACCTTTACCCTTTCCATATAGATATACTTCACAGAGAAGTATTCATTCAAGCTCAGACATCTTGCTCCACTCTTCTCATTTGCATAATGAATTTCATCTCTTTATATAGGTTTATCCTTTTTCAATACCATGAGCCCCTTTTTCAATACCATGAGCCAAAAAAACATTACTTCCGATGGTATTCCTGGACGGGGTCAATTAGGCGGATCATTACCCAATACAATGGGTCAATACCATGGTGGTTACCCCTTGTTTTGCACTTTTTGAGCGCTTTTACCCATACGCGACCTGGCACGTTCTTTTCCGCGTGCATACGCGACTTCCCCTAGACAGATCCGCGTATGCCTAGAGACATACTCTTTTTCATCATAGAATTAGCACAAGCTGAATTCCTTTCTTCATTGTCTTCTGTACTCACTGTAGATACATCAGATTTACTTCATCAAGGACATATTCTATTACATAATCTCATCAAGTAAAGTTGCCATTATCTTCATCAAGTGGGGTGAAACCCACTGACAACACTCCAGATCATATTGTCATCAAACATCATATCACATCAGATTTACATCATTTACCAAGTCCATCAAGTCAAGAATAACTTCATCAGGTGGATTGCCATCAAGGACAACACATGTCAACAGTCGCATGTCTTCATCTTCATTCAGTGGGTTGCCATCAAGGACAACACTCTGCATCATATTGCCAACAATCTCCCCCTTTGGACTTGATGGCAATCACGATGGTGTTTGATTACCACAACAGATAGGTACATTAAGAATACAATGACACCATGTCACTCTCTCCATGTTGGACACCATTCAAACACCGTGTCACTTCACTTTCACTCTCCCCCTTTGACATCAAGGGCAAAGGGTGAATGAAAAAACCAACATACTCTCCCCCTTTTCTCTGCATGTGGAAGAAGCGTTCTGCAGATCTGATATATACTGAAGTGACCAAGCTCCCCCTGAGTTCATACTGAATCTTCAAACATATTTTTCAATGAAGCATATGACTCTATGAACTTCCTATCACCAAGGACTCATACTTACATCAAATATCCAACCAAGTGGATTTACATATGAGACTCAAATACCCAACCAAGTGGGTTTACACATTTCAGTTCAACTACCCAACCAAGTGGGTTTGACTCAGCTATCCAACCAAGTGGGTTTACAAAATTTGACAAGTCCTTACATGACTGAATATTACCATTTTACATCATGGGTCTCAACATGACCTTTTTATCAAAATACAAATATGACTTTTCATAACCAACACCCGAAATTCCTCAAGAAGGAGAACATATTTCAGAACCATCATAATGCCAACAATGCATTATACTCAGCAGAGCTAATGCTCCCCCTGAAACTGTGCATCCAAGCATCCTTTTCATATGACTAAGGCTCCCCCTTAGTTTGTGCATCTTGAACACTTTCACCAATAAATTATCAAGGCATATTTATCAAAACATTAGAAATAGAATTATGAGAACTGGAACACCACCAGAGATACCAAACAGTATCAGAGATACCAAAAAGCACTGCAGTTGTGCTAAAGAGAGCTGACTCCAAGCATAATTTTGTCAGCAATCAGACATATGCGGTTTTCTGTGCAGGAACTCGTGTATATACGCGACTGTGTTTCAGGAAACCCGCGTATCCCAAGCCATCTTCTAAATTTCAACTAGATCTGATTCTTTGTGAGGCAAAGACAGTGTTCAGCTTCTTTTGAATGCTTCCCTGGAATACAGATAGATAAAACAGTATAGTTGTTTCTTCAAGCGTCATCCAATGGTTGTTGCATAAGCACATTAGTAACCAAGCCTTCAGATTCTTTGCAGCATCAATACAATCTTTCCAAGAGAGATTATCATATCAGAACAACATCTTCAAATATGTGTCAAGCAATCATCCATGTGGTCCAATATCATCAAGATCTTCAAGATTTAACATGAAGTAACATATGTAGGCAAAAGATCTCAACCATAGTAATAAACTCTGTATGATCTATTCTTATTTTTGAATCAAATGACATCCAACTCATCCATGTGTGAGCGCAAAAGATACTTATCAGCAACCAGGGCTCAAAATCTCATCATAATAAACCATGTACCAAGTCATCATCATTTGAGCATGAGTATCACAAAAACCAAAGAATAAGCAGTCATATTGCCAACAATGCAATCATTAGTATTCAACTTGCTGCTCCCCCTAAACCAGTGCTCTTCCTTAACTTGTGCAATCTGAAACACCTTCAACAGCAAGTCATCAGCAACAATCTCTTCATGATCTGTCCTCATCTCTGAATTATAAGACTTTCATCTTGACAACGAATGCTCTTCATCATAAAGCAATCAGGCTTCATCCATAAACTTCAACATAAGACATCAAGTATCATATCATTATCATTTAGAACTGAGAAATTAAGCTGATACAGAGTCAAAACTACAGTTATTATCAGTCAGACTGATGCTCCCCCTGAACCTCTGCTCCTGATCTTCAGCTGTCATCCAAATTCTCTTATCCTCAATGCATACGCGACTGTGTCTGCTGGAACTCGCGTGTATACGCGACTTTTGTTCATAGAACCCGCGTATGGAAAGTGAAGCATACAAATTTTTCACATTCCTTCATCTCCCCCTGAATTTGTCCTTCATGTACCTGTCTTCTTCATATCAGATGCACTGTCAGAAATGCATATAACCAGAATAATCAATTCAACCATGAGAGACATCATACATTGCTCCCCCTGTGACGATACATTACTAAATCTCATAATGTGTCCCACATCATTCCTGCAGTCAATCAGAGAAGTAAGCTTCAGAAGCGGATGACTGCAGTAGGGTCAGAATTCCCTACGTTTCTGATCGGTCCTCCATCTTTTTCCAGATTTGTTTGATCTTTCTATTTGTGTGCTGGAAGTTGTCCAATTTCTCATATCTGTTCAACCTGCATTCCTTTTCTACATGTCCATACTTGTTACAAGAATAACAGCTCATATGTCCAGAAAAATAAGCATAAGAATCATAATGAGTATTTCTAATCTTCCTCCTTTTACAATCAGCTGCTTTATGTCCATACTTGTTACATGAGAAACAATATCCCTTGAAGCTACCAGAGTACCTTTCTGAATAGAATCTGTTTGATTGTGGCTGAATTGTTCTGCTTCTGCAATTTGCTGCAACATGCCCATAATTATGACATTTAAAACACTCAACGTTCTTGAATAAATTTTTTTGAGAGTTCATGATTGTTGGTTGATCTTTTGTTTCTTTCAACACTTCAGATTTTGCATTGACATCCTCTGAATTTCTAGCACTTCCTTGTGAGCTAGATTCTCCTTTAACAGTTTCATGGAAACCAAGACCAAGTTTGATAGCAGGAGACCTTTGATTACTCAGAATATTGTCCAAAATATTAGTATTATCATGAAACCTCAAAAGTTTAACCTTTTCTTCTAATTTACCTTTGAGAATGTTTACCTCAACCTCCAAGGCTTGACATTGCTTTGTCATGCTTTCTTCTTTCCTTCTTCCATCTTCTACTTGATCCTTCAGTTTTATAATCTCTTCTTTCAACCAACTTTCGTTTTCTTCACATGTTTGTTGCATCTCTTCATTCTTCTTCTTCGATGCTTCAAGATCTTCTTTCAGAGATATGTTTTCTTCTTCAAGTCCTGCATTCTTCTTATCTGATTTATCCAGGTCTTCTTTGAGGGAAATGATTTCTGCTTCAAGTCCTTTCTTTTCAAATGATTGTAGAAGTTCCTCACTCTTCTTACTTGATGCTTCAAGTTTTTCTTGTAGAGAGATGATTCCAGCTTCAAGACTTTCATTCTTCCTTTTTGATTTTTCCAGATCTGTTTTTAGAGAAACGTTTTCTGCTTTAAGTCCTTCATTCTTCTTATTTGATTCTTCAAGATCTGCTTGCAGAGAGATGATTCCAGCTTCATATCCTTTACTTCGATTGTATACATCATCGAACATCCTTTTCAGTCTAAAGACCAACCTTTTGGAGGCAGAGTCCTTCTCAATAAATATTCTTTTTTGATCTTTGATGACTTCTTTTAAATCCAAAACATCACTTTCTACATCTACATCATTGCTTGCACCGATAATATTACAAGGACCCCAATCACTATCAGATTCATCTTTGTCAAATTCTGCTATACAGGTTTTCTGAGACATCTCCTTACTTTGAGTAGCCTTTTGCTTCTTTGCCATGAGCACTTGTAGAGCTTGGTCAGAATCTTCTTCATCTTCACTTTCAATATCATAATCTTTGCATATACAGTTAAGTAAAATACAAGAACAATGATTAATACCTGTTTCATCTTCTATACATGAGTTCCGAGGCTTCTTCTTTCCTTGAGTAACCTTCTTCTTTTTCTTCTTTCCCATTGCGACGGATCTCCTTCAAGCGATCAAGCTTCTGCAGAAGGACCCGCTCTGATACCAATTTTTGGTAAAAATACTGAGAGGGGGGGGGGTGAATCAGTATTTACTGCATATTCAAAACTTTTACTTTTTCTTTCTTCTAAAACCCATACGCTACTTTCCTGAAACAGACTCGCGTATATACGCGGATACCCTTTATGAAACTCACGTATACACAGATATCTAATTATGTCATTAGTTCTTCACTTAAATCATTCCATCATTCATGCATCAGATGTTTAATAAACAGTAAACATATGCGGTAAGAACGAAATGAAACCATCACACAAAGCATCACACATGAACACCGGGATTTTTAGGTGGAAACCCAGGTCGGGAAAAAACCACCGCTGCAGTTGCTCAGCCTTCAATATTTTATTATAGAGAAAACATCTTACAACATATGTGCTGGTGCAGACTCCTACCAGCACGCAGGCACCCACCTGCGCTCGTTTACCAGCCTCTCCTGGAAGGGAGCTCCAACCCCCTGACTCGTTTACCAGCTTCTCCTGGAAGGGAGCTACGACCCCCGATCTCGTTTACCGACCTCTCCACGGAAGGGAGCTACGACCCCCGATCTCGTTTACGGCCCTCTCCTGGAAGGGAGCTACAACCCCCTGACAGAAGGCTACAACCCTCGGCACCTCTATGGACCATGTTTCATCTATTTTCACACTGGATCCAAAGCTTCCTTTAGGACACAACTTGCAGGCCACGTTTCATCATATTTTCAGACTGGACCCACTCCATACTTTTAAGCACAGTCAAACATGAAACTGATACATATAACTCACTGTCAGATATCATTAAACCAGCAGAACAGATCAGACATTTCTTACCACAGACTTTAGCAAACCCTAGTTTTCATACGCGCTTTCCTTTCACTGATGTCGCGTATATACGCGCTTCCGTTCACATAAACCAGCGTATACATCTGCACATAAACTTCACTGTGCATACGCGCTTTTTCTTCAGATAAGCCGCGCATATACGCGCTTCCTCTGCAGCTAACTAGCGTATGGATCTTCAATTATTACAGAGCTGCATACTTCTTCAGATTAGACATTCAGTTCAGATTCAGCCCTTTACTTCAGACAGATGTTCGCCTCATCACAGATCTAATCACTCCATAAACAGATCTAGAAAATACAAGTACATTTCAGATCTAGAGATCCCGCTTCATCATTTCTTCATAAGTGCATCATAGATTCAGATCTATCATCAAACCTTTACCCTTTCCATATAGATATACTTCACAGAGAAGTATTCATTCAAGCTCAGACATCTTGCTCCACTCTTCTCATTTTCATAATGAATTTCATCTCTTTATATAGGTTTATCCTTTTTCAATACCATGAGCCCCTTTTTCAATACCATGAGCCAAAACAACATTACTTCCGATAGTATTCCTGGACGGGGTCAATTAGGCGGATCATTACCCAATACAATGGGTCAATACCATGGTGGTTACCCCTGGTTTTGTACTTTTTGAGCACTTTTACCCATACGCGACTTGGCACGTTCTTTTCCACGTGCATACGCGACTTCCCCTAGACAAATCCGCGTATGGATAGAGACATACTCTTTTTCATCATAGAATTAGCACAAGCTGAATTCCTTTCTTCATTGTCTTCTGTACTCACTGTAGATACATCAGATTTACTTCATCAAGGACATATTCTATTAAGCATATCTTCATCAAGTAAGTTGCCATTATCTTCATCAAGTGGGTTGCCTTTCAAGGACAACACTCAGCATCATATTGTCATCAAACATCATATCACATCAGATTTACATCATTTACCAAGTCCATCAGGTCAAGTATACTTCATCAGATGTATTTCCATCAAGGACAACACATGCCAACAATCTCATGTCTTCATCTTCATTCAGTGGGTTGCCATCAAGGACAACACTCTGCATCATATTTCCAACAATCTCCCCCTTTGGACTTGATGGCAACCACGATGGTGTTTCATCATCACAATAGATAGGTACATTAAGAATACAATGACACCATGTCACATTCTCCATTGACACCATTATCTTCATTCAAACACCATGTCACTCTCCCCCTTTGACATCAAGGGAAAAGGGTGAACCAAAAACCAACATACTCTCCCCCTTTCTCCTCATGTGGAAGAAGCGTTCTACAGATCTGATATATACTGAAGTGACCAAGCTCCCCCTGAGTTCATGCTGAATCTTCAAACATGTTTTTCAATGAAGTACATGACTCTATGAACTTCCTATCACCAAAGACTCATACTTACATCAAAGATCCAACCAAGTGGATTTACATATGAGACTCAACTACCCAACCAAGTGGGTTTACAAATTTGACTCGGCTACCCAACCAAGTGGGTTTGACTCGGCTACCCAACCAAGTGGGTTTACAAAATTTGTGAGTCCTTACATGGCTTCGAATATTGTCATTTTTTACATCTACTTGGAGTCTCACCTGGCCTTTCATCAAAAAAAGACAAATATGAATTTTCATAACTAACACGGGAAAGTCTCAAAGAGAGCTTCTTCAGAACCATCATAATGCCAGCAATGCATTACTCGAAACGCTAATGCCTCCCCATTTTGAAAATGTGCTTAGAACATCCTTTCCATATGACTAAGGCTCCCCCTTAGTTTAGCTGCATCACGAACACTTTCACCAACGGATGTCTGAGCATCTTTATCAAAACATTACAAAAGAATTATGAGAGCGGGAACACCACCAAGTGCAAACGTACTTTGTTTGTCTTTGAGGCGACGTCGACTTTATTCATGGTAATCAGACATACGTGGCTTTCTGTGCATGAACTCGCGTATATACACGACTGAGTTTCAGGAAACCCGCGTATCCAATTCCATCTTCTAAATTTTAACCAGATCTGATCCTCTGTGAGAAAAAGACAGTGTTCAGCTTCTTTTGAATGCTTCCCTGGACTACAGATAGATAGAACAGTGCAGTTGAGTCTTCAAGCGTCATCCAACGATTGTAGCATAAGCACATTAGTAACCAAGCCTTCATATTCTTTGCAGCATCAATACAACCTTTCCAAGAGAGATTATCATATCGAAACAGCATCTTCAAATATATTGTCCAAGAAATCATCCATAGTCCAATATCATCAAGATCTTCAAGATTTAACATGAAGTAACATATGTAGGCAAAAGATCTCAACCATAGTAATAAACTCTGCATGATCTATTCTTATTTCTGAATCAAACGACATCCAACTCATCCATGTGTGAGCACAAAAGATACTTATCAGCAAACAGGGCTCAAAATCTCATCATAATAAACCATGTACCAAGTCATCATCATTTGAGTATGAGTATCACAATAATCAAAGAGTAAGCAGTCATATTGCCAACAATGCAATCATTAGTATTCAACCTGCTGCTCCCCCTAAACCAGTGCTCTTCCTTAACTTGTGAAATCTGAAACACCTTCAACAGCAAGTCATCATCAACAATCTTTGCATGATCTGTCCTTGTCTCTGAATTATGAGACTTTCATCTCAGCAACGAATACTCTTCATTTAATAAGCATACAGGACTCATCCATAAAATTCAACATAAGACATCAAGTATCATATCATTATCATTTAGAATAGAGAAATTAAGCTGATACAGAGTCAAAACTACAGTTATTATCAGTCAGACTGATGCTCCCCCTGAACCTCTGCTCCTGATCTTCAGCTGTCATCCAAATTCTCTTATCCTCAATGCATACGCGACTGTGTCTGCTGTAACTCGCGTGTATACGCGACTTTTGTTCATAGAACCCGCAGATGGAAAGTGAAGCATAGAAATTTTTCACATTCCTTCATCTCCCCCTGAATTTGTCCTTCCTGTACCTGTCTTCTTCATATCAGATGCACTGTCAGAAATGCATATAACCAGAATAATCAATTCAACCATGAGAGACATCATACATTGCTCCCCCTGTGATGATACATTACTAAATCTCATAATGTATCCCACATCATTCCTGCAGTCAATCAGAGAAGTAAGCTCCAGAATCGGATGACTGCAGTAGGGTCAGAATTCCCTACGTTTCTGATCGGTACTCCATATTTTTCCAAATTTGTTTGATCTTTCTATTTGTGTGCTGGAAGTTGTCCAATTTCTCATATCTGTTCAACCTGCATTCCTTTTCTACATTTCCATACTCGTTACAAGAATAACATCTCATGTTTCCAGAGATATAAGCATAAGAGTCATAATGAGTATTCCTAATCTTCCTCCTTTTACAATCAGCTGCTTTATGTCCATACTTGTTACATGAGAAACAATATCCCTTGAAGCTACCAGAGTACCTTTCTGAATAGAATCTATTTGTTTGTGGCTGAATTGTTCTGCTTCTGCATTTTGCTGCAACATGCCCATAATTATGACATTTAAAGCACTCAACGTTCTTGAATAAATTCCTTTGAGAGTTCATGATTGTTGGTTGATCTTTTGTTTCTTTCAACACTTCAGATTTTGCATTGATGTCCTTTGATTCTTTAGCACCTCCTTGTGAGCTAGATTCTCCTTTAACAGTTTCATGGAAACTAACACCAAGTTTGATAGCAGGAGACCTTTGATTACTTAGAATATTGTCCAAAATATTAGTACTATCATGAAACCTCAAAAGTTTAACCTCTTCTTCTAATTTACCTTTGAGAATGTTTACCTCAACCTCCAAGGCTTGACATTGCTTTGTCATGCTTTCTTCTTTCCTTCTTCCATCTTCTACTTGATCCTTCAGATTTAGAATCTCTTCTTTCAACCAATTTTCATTTTCTTCACATGTTTGTTGCAGCTCTTCATTCTTCTTCTTCGATGCTTCGAGATCTTCTTTCAGAGATATGTTTTATGCTTCAAGTCCTGCATTCTTCTTATTTGATTTATCCAGGTCTTCTTTGAGGGAAATGATTTCTGCTTCAAGTCCTTCATTTTCAAATGATTGTAGAGGTTCCTCACTCTTCTTACTTGATGTTTCAAGTTTTGCTTGTAGAGAGATGATTCCAGCTTCAAGACCTTCATTCTTCCTTTTTTATTTTTCCATATCTGTTTTTAGAGAAACGTTTTCTGCTTCAAGTCCTTCATTCTTCTTATTTGATTCTTCAATATCTGCTTGCAAAGAGATGATTCCAGCTTCATATCCTTTACTTCGATTGTATACATCATCGAACATCCTTTTCAGTCTAAAGACCAACCTTTTGGAGGCAGAGTCCTTCTCAATAAATATTCTTTGTTGATATTTGATGACTTATTTTAAATCCGCAACATCACTTTCTACATCTACATCATTGCTTGCACCAATACGATTACAAGGACCCCAATCACTATCAGATTCATCTTTGTCAACTTCTACTATACAGGTTTTCTAAGACATCTTCTTACTTTGAGTAGCCTTCTTCTTTTGCTTCTTTGCCATGAGCACTTGTAGAGCTTGGTTAGAATCTTCTTCATCTTCACTTTCACTATCATAACCTTTGCATATACAGGTAAGTGAAATACAAGAGCAACGATCAATACCTGTTTCATCTCCTTCAATTTCTACTATACATGATTTCTGAGGCATCTTCTTTCCTTGAGTAACCTTCTTATTTTGCTTCTTTCCCATTACGACGGATATCCTTCAAGCAATCAAGCTTCTGCATAAGGACCTGCTTCGATACCAATTGTTGGGAAAAATACTGAGAGGGGGGGGGGGTGAATCAGTATTTATGGCAAACTGAAACTTTTTACTTTTTCATGCTCTAAAACCCATACGCTACTTTTCTGAAGCCAACTAGCGTATAAATGCAGATATCCTTCATAAAAATCGCGTATACACAGAGATCTAAATATGCCATTAGCTCTTCAGATATATCATTCCATCATTCAGTCATTAGATGTTCTATAAATAGTAAACATGTGCAGAAAGAATAGAATAAACCATCACACATAAGCATCACACATGAACACCAGGATTTTTAGGTGGAAACCCAAGACGGGAGAAAACCACCGCTGCAGTTGCTCAGTCTTCAATATTTTATTATAGAGAAAACATCTTACAACATATGTGCTGGTGCAGACTCTACTAGCACACAGGCACCCACCTGCGCTTGTTTACCAGCCTCTCCTGGAAGGGAGCTCCAACCCCCTGACTCGTTTACCAGGCTCTCCTGGAAGGGAGCTACGACCCCCTGCTCTCGTTTACCAGCATCACCTGGAAGGGAGCTACAACCCCCTGATTGAAGGCTACAACCCTCAACACCTCTATGGACCACGTTTCATCAATTTTCACACTGGATCCAAAGCTTCCACTAGAACACAACTTGCAGGCCTTGTTTCATCATATTTTCAGACTGGACCCTTTCCATACTTTTAAGCACAGTCAACCATGAAACAGATACATATAACTCACTAACAGATATCATTAAACCAGCAGAACAGATCAGACATTTCTTACCACAGACTTCAGCAAACCCTAGTTTGCATACGCGCTTTCCTTTCTCTGATGTCGCGTATATACGCGCTTCCGTTCATATAAACTAGCGTATACATCTGTACATAAACTTCACTGCCCATACGCGTTTTTTCTTCAGCGAAGCCGCGTATATACGCGCTTCCTCTGCGGCGAAGTAGCGTATGGATCTTCAATCATTACAGAGCTGCATACTTCTTCAGATCAGACATTCAGTTCAGATTCAACCCTTTACTTCAGACAGATGTTCGCCTCATCACAGATCTAATCACTCCATAAACAGATCTAGCAAATACAAGTACATTTCAGATCTAGAGATCCCGCTTCATCATTTCTTCATAAGTGCATCATAGATTCAGATCCATCATCAAACCTTTACCCTTTCCATATAGATATACTTCACAGAGAAGTATTCATTCAAGCTCAGACATCTTGCTCCACTCTTCTCATTTGCATAATGAATTTCATCTCTTTATATAGGTTTATCCTTTTTCAATACCATGAGCCCCTTTTTCAATACCATGAGCCAAAACAACATTACTTCCGATGGTATTCCTGGAGGAGGTCAATTAGGCGGATCATTACCCAATACAATGGGTCAATACCATGGTGGTTACCCCTGGTTTTGCACTTTTTGAGCGCTTTTACCCATACGCGACTTGGCACGTTCTTTTCTGCGTGCATACGCGACTTCCCCTAGATAGATCCGCGTATGCCTAGAGACATACTCTTTTTCATCATAGAATTAGCACAAGCTGAATTCCTTTCTTCATTGTCTTCTGTACTCACTGCAGATACATCAGATTTACTTCATCAAGGACATATTCTATTAAGCATAACTTCATCAAGTAAGTTGCCATTATCTTCATCAAGTGGGTTGCCTTTCAAGGACAACACTCAGCATCATATTGTCATCAAACATCATATCACATCAGATTTACATCATTTACCAAGTCCATCAGGTCAAGTATTACTTCATCAGGTGGTTTGCCATCAAGGACAACACATGTCAACAGCCGCATGTCTTCATCTTCATTCAGTGGGTTGCCATCAAGGACAACACTCTGCATCATATTGCCAACAATCTCCCCCTTTGGACTTGATGGCAACCACTATGGTGTTTGGTTACCACAACAGATAGGTACATTAAGAATACAATGACACCATGTCACTCTCCCCATTTTTGACACCATTCTTTCTCTTCATTCAAACACCATGTCACTCTCCCCCTTTGACATCAAGGGCAAAGGGCGGATCAAAACCAACACACTCTCCCCCTTTTTCTCCTCATGTAGAAGAAGCGTTCTGCAGATCTGATGTATACTGAAGTGACCAAGCTCCCCCTGAGTTCATGCTGAATCTTCAAACATATTTTTCAATGAAGTACATGACTTTATGAACTTCCTATCACCAAAGACTCATACTTACATCAAATATCCAACCAAGTGGATTTACATATGAGACTCAAGTACCCAACCAAGTGGGTTTACACATTTCAACTCAGCTACCCAATCAAGTGGGTTTACAAAATTTGACTCAGCTACCCAACCAAGTGGGTTTACAAATTTGACAAGTCCTTTACATGACTGAATATTACAATTTTACATCATGGGTCTCAACAAGACCTTTTCACCAAAATATAAATATGACCATTTATGACCAACACCAGAAATTCCTCAAGAAAGAGAACATATTTCAGAACCATCATAATGCCAACAATGCATTATACTCAGCAACGCTAATGCTCCCCCTGAATCTGTGCATCCAAGCATCCTTTTCATATGACTAAGGCTCCCCCTTAGTTTGTGCATCCTGAACACTTTCACCAACAGATCATCAAGGCATCTTTATCAAAACATTAGAAATAGAATTATGAGAACTGGAACACCACCAGAGATACCAAACAGTATCAGAGATACCAAACAGCACTGCAGCTGTGCTGAAGAGAGCTGACTTCAGACACAAAATTGTCAGCAATCAGACATACGCAGTTTTATGTGCATGAACTCGCGTATATACGCGACTGTGTTTCAGGAAACCCGTGTATCCAATACCATCTTCTAAATTTTAACCAGATCTGATCCTCTGTGAGAAAAAGACAATGTTCAGCTTCTTTCTGAGATGTTTGAATGCTTTCCTGGACTACAGATAAATAGAACAGTGTAGTTGTGTCTTCAAGCGTCATCCAACCGTTGTATCATAAACACATTAGTAACCAAGCCTTCAGATTTTTGCAGCATCAATATAATCTTTCCAAGAGAGATTATCATATCAGAACAACATCTTCAAATATGTGTCAAGCAATCATCCATGTGGTCCAATATCATCAAGATCTTCAAGATTTAACATGAAATAACATATGTAGGAAAAATATCTCAACCATAGTAATAAACTCTGCATGATCTATTCTTATTTCTGAATCAAACGACATCCAACTCATCCATGTGTGAGCACAAAAGATACTTATCAGCAAACAGGGCTCAAAATCTCATCATAATAAACCATGTACCAAGTCATCATCATTTGAGTATGAGTATCACAATAATCAAAGAGTAAGCAGTCATATTGCCAACAATGCAATCATTACTATTCAACCTGCTGCTCCCCCTAAACTAGTGCTCTTCCTTAACTTGTGCAATCTGAAACACCTTCAACAACAAGTCATCATCAACAATCTTTGCATGATCTGTCCTTGTCTCTGAATTATGAGACTTTCATCTCAGCAACGAATACTCTTCATTTAACAAGCATACAGGACTCATCCATAAACTTCAACATAAGACATCAAGTATCATATCATTATCATTTATAACTGAGAAATTAAGCTGATACAGAGTCAAAACTACAGTTATTATCAGTCAGACTGATGCTCCCCCTGAACCTCTGCTCCTGATCTTCAGCTGTCATCCAAATTCTCTTAACCTCAATGCATACGCGACTGTGTCTGCTGGAACTCGCGTGTATACGCAACTTTTGTTCATAGAACCCGCGTATAGAAAGTGAAGCATAGAAATTTTTCACATTCCTTCATCTCCCCCTAAATTTTTCCTTCTTGTACCTGTCTTCTTCATATCAGATGCACTGTCAGAAATGCATATAACCAGAATAATCAATTCAACCATGAGAGACATCATACATTGCTCCCCCTATGACAATACATTACTAAATCTCATAATGTATCCCACATCATTCCTGTAGTCAATCAGAGAAGTAAGCTTCAGAAGCGGATGACTGCAGTAGGGTCAGAATTCCCTACGTTTCTGATCGGTCCTCCATATTTTTCCAGATTTGTTTGATCTTTCTATTTGTGTGCTGGAAGTTATCCAATTTCTCATATCTGTTCAACCTGCATTCCTTTTCTACATGTCCATACTTGTTACAAGAATAACATCTCATATGACCAGAGAAATAAGCGTAAGAATTATAATGAGTATTTCTAATCTTCCTCCTTTTACAATCAACTGCTTTATGTCCATACATGTTACATGAGAAACAATATCCCCTGAAGGAACCAGAGTACCTTTCTATGTAGGATTTGTTTGTTTGTGGCTGAAATGATCTGATCTTGCAATTTGCTGCAACATGCCCATAATTATGACATTTAAAACATTCAACATTCTTGAATGAATTCCTTTGAGAATACATGATTGTTGGCTGATCTTTTGTCTCTTTCAACACTTCAGGTTTTGCATTGACTTCCTCTGAATTTTTAGCACCTCCTTGTGAGCTAGATTCTCCTTTAACAGTTTCATGGAAACCAAGACCAAGTTTGATAGCAGGAGACCTTTGATTACTCAGAATATTGTCCAAAATATTAGTACTATCTTGAAACCTAAAAAGTTTAACCTTTTCTTCTAATTTACCTTTGAGAATGTTTACCTCAACCTCCAAGGCTTGACATTGCTTTGTCATGCTTTCTTCTTTCCTTCTTCCATCTTCTACTTGATCCTTCAGATTTAGAATCTCTTCTTTCAACCAATTTTCGTTTTCTTCACATGTTTGTTGCAACTCTTCATTCTTCTTCTTCGATGCTTCGAGATCTTCTTTCAGAGATATGTTTTCTGCTTCAAGTCCTGCATTCTTCTTATTTGATTTATCCAGGTCTTCTTTGAGGGAAATGATTTCTGCTTCAAGTCCTTCATTTTCAAATGATTGCAGAGGTTCCTCTCTCTTCTTACTTGATGTTTCAAGTTTTTCTTGTAGAGAGATGATTCCAGCTTCAAGACCTTCATTCTTCCTTTTTGATTTTTCCAGATCTGTTTTTAGAGAAACGTTTTCTGCTTCAAGTCCTTCATTCTTCTTATTTGATTCTTCAAGATCTGCTTGCAGAGAGATGATTCTAGCTTCATATCCTTTACTTCGATTGTATACATCATCGAACATCCTTTTCAGTCTAAAGACCAACCTTTTGGAGGCAGAGTCCTTCTCAATAAATATTCTTTGTTGATCTTTGATGACTTCTTTTAAATCCACAACATCACTTTCTACATCTACATCATTGCTTGCACCGATAAGATTACAAGGACCCAAATCACTATCAGATTCATCTTTGTCAACTTCTGCTATACAGGTTTTCTGAGACATCTCCTTACTTTGAGTAGCCTTTTGCTTCTTTGCCATGAGCACTTGTAGAGCTTGGTCAGAATCTTCTTCATCTTCACTTTCACTATCATAATCTTTGCATATACAGTTAAGTAAAATACAAGAACAATGATTAATACCTGTTTCATCTTCTATACATGAGTTCCGAGGCTTCTTCTTTCCTTGAGTAACCTTCTTCTTTTGCTTCTTTCCCATTGCGACGGATCTCCTTCAAGCGATCAAGCTTCTGTAGAAGGACCCGCTCTAATACCAATTGTTGGGAAAAATACTGAGAGGGGGGGAGGGTGAATCAGTATTTGCTGCATATTCAAAACTTTTACTTTTTCTTGCTTCTAAAACCCATACGCTACTTTCCTGAAACAGACTCGCGTATATACACGGATACCCTTTATGAAACTCGCGTATACACAGATATCTAATTGTGTCATTAGTTCTTCACTTAAATCATTCCATCATTCATTCATCAGATGTTTAATAAAAAGTAAACATATGCAGTAAGAACAGAGTAAACCATCACACAAAGCATCACACATGAACACCAGGATTTTTAGGTGGAAACCCAAGTCACCAGTGAAACATAGCTGGGTTACTTCAGGGCCTTCAATATTTTATTATAGAGAAAACATCTTACAACATATGTGCTGGTGAAGACTCTACCAGCACGCAGGCACCCACCTGCGCTCGTTTACCAGCCTCTCCTGGAAGGGAGCTACGACCCCGTGACTCGTTTACCAGCTTCTCCTGGAAGGGAGCTACGACCCCCTGATCGCGTTTACCAGCCTCTCCTGGACGGGAGCTACGACCCCTCGATCTCGTTTACTAGCCTCACCTGGAAGGGAGCTACGACCCCCTGACTGAAGGCTACAACCCTTAGCACCTCTATGGACCACGTTTCATCAATTTTCACACTGGACCCAACAACTTCAATAGAACACAACTTGCAGGCCACGTTTCATCATATTTTCAAACTGGACCCTCTCCATTCATTTAAGCACAGTCAAACATCAACAACAGATAGCTAAAACACAGCAGATCAGATCAGACATTTCATACATCATACTTCAGCAAACCCTAGTTTGCATACGCGCTTTTCCTTTAGTAATGTTGCGTATATACGCGCTTCCATTCACACAAACCAGCGTATACTTCTGTACATATTACAGAACCAATTTAATTGCGCATACGCGCTTTTCTTTGAGCTAAGCCGCGTATATACGCGCTTCCTCTTCGGCGAACTAGCGTATGGTTCTTCAGTGTCTGAGAAATTTGCATACTTCTTGAGATCATACATTCGGTTCGGATTACGACCCTTTGCTTGATGAGATGTTCGCCTCATCACAGATCTAATCACTCATAAACAGATCTAGTAGATACAAGTGCATTTCAGATCTAGATCCCCTTCTTCATCATTGGTGCATCATACATTCAGATTTATCTTCAAGTGTAACCCTTTCCATTCAGATCTACTTCAGAGAGAAGTATTCATTCAAGCTCAGACATCTTGCACCCACACCCATGATTTGCATAATGAATTTCATCTCTTTATATAGGTTTAATCTTTTTCAATACCATGAGCCCCTTTTTCAATACCATGAGCCAAAACAACATTACTTCCGATGGTATTCCTGGACGGGGTCAATTAGGCGGATCATTACCCAATACAATGGGTCAATACCATGGTGGTTACCCCTGGTTTTGCACTTTTTGAGCGCTTTTACCCATACGTGACTTGTCACGTTCTTTTCTGCGTCCATACGCGACTTCCCCTGGACAGATCCGCGTATGCCTAGAGACATACTCTTTTTCATCATAGAATTAGCACAAGCTGAATTGCTTTCTTCATTGTCTTCTGTACTCACTGTAGATACATTAGATTTACTTCATCAAGGACATATTCTATTAAGCATAACTTCATCAAGTAAGTTGCCATTATCTTCATCAAGTGGGTTGCCTTTCAAGGACAACAGTCAGCATCATATTTTCATCAAACATCATATCACATCAGATTTACATCATTTACCAAGTCCATCAGGTCAAGTATTACTTCATCAGGTGGTTTGCCATCAAGGACAACACATGTCAACAGCCGCATGTCTTCATCTTCATTCAATGGGTTGCCATCAAGGACAACACTCTGCATCATATTGCCAACAATCTCCCCCTTTGGACTTGATGGCAACCACGATGGTGTTTGATTACCACAACAGATAGGTACATTAAGAATACAATGACACCATGTCACTCTCTCCATGTTGGACACCATTCAAACACCATGTCACTTCACTTTCACTCTCCCCCAACCAAGTGGATTTACATATGAGACTCAAATACCCAACCAAGTGGGTTTACACATTTCAGTTCAACTACCCAACCAAGTGGGTTTGACTCAGCTACCCAACCAAGTGGGTTTACAAAATCGACAAGTCCTTACAAGACTGAATATTACAATCTTACATCATGGGTCTTAACAAGACCTTTTCATCAAATTACAAATGTGACTTTTCATAACCAACACCAGAAAGTCCTCAAGAAGGAGAACATATTTCAGGATCATCATAATGCCAACAATGCATTATACTCAGCAACGCTAAAGCTCCCCCTGAATCTGTGAATCCAAGCATCCTTTCCATATGGCTAAGGCTCCCCCTTAGTTTGTGCATCTTGAACACTTTCACCAACAAATCATCAAGGCATATTTATCAAAACATGAGAAAAGAATTATGAGAACTGGAACACCACCAGATATACCAAACAGTATCAGAGATACCAAAAACCTTTGCGGTTGTCTTGAAGAGCGACTTAGGACACAAAATTGTCGACTTAATCGGACATACGTGGTTTTATAGCTTGCATGAACTTCCGCGTATATCTGTGGCCCATGTTCGAGGAAACCCGCGTATCCAATACCATCTTCTAAATTTTAACCAGATCTGATCCTCTGTGAGAAAAAGACAATGTTCAGCTTCTTTCTGAGATGTTTGAATGCTTTCCTGGACTACATATAAATAGAACAGTGTAGTTGTGTCTTCAAGTGTCATCCAACGGTTGTAGCATAAACACATTAGTAACCAAGCCTTCATATTTTTGCAGCATCAATATAATCTTTCCAAGAGAGATTATCATATCAGAACAACATCTTCAAATATGTGTCAAGCAATCATCCATGTGGTCCAATATCATCAAGATCTTCAAGATTTAACATGAAGTAACATATGTAGGCGAAAGATCTCAACCATAGTAATAAACTCTGCATGATCTATTCTTATTTCTGAATCAAACGACATCCAACTCATCCATGTGTGAGCACAAAAGATACTTATCAGCAAACAGGGCTCAAAATATCATCATAATAAACCATGTACCAAGTCATCATCATTTGAGTATGAGTATCACAATAATCAAAGAGTAAGCAGTCATATTGCCAACAATGCAATCATTAGTATTCAACCTGCTGCTCCCCCTAACCGAGTGCTCTTCCTTAACTTGTGCAAACACATTCATGAAAGTCATCATCTTGATCTTTGCATGATGTTGTCCTTGTCTACGAGATTATGAGACTTTCATCTTTCAATGATCATACTCTACATTTATGGCTTGTACGGGACTCATCCGTAAACTTCAACATAAGACATCAAGTATCATATCATTATCATTTAGAACTGAGAAATTAAGCTGATACAGAGTCAAAACTACAGTTATTATCAGTCAGACTGATGCTCCCCCTGAACCTCTGCTCCTGATCTTCAGCTGTCATCCAAATTCTCTTATCCTCAATGCATACGCGACTGTGTCTGCTGGAACTCGCGTGTATACGCGACTTTTGTTCATAGAACCCGCGTATGGAAAGTGAAGCATATAAATTTTTCACATTCCTTCATCTCCCCCTGAACTTGTACTTCCTGTACCTGTCTTCTTCATATCAGATGCTTTGTCAGAAATACATATAACCAGAATAATCAAATCAATCATGAGAGACATCATACATTGCTCCCCTTGTGACGATACATTACTAAATCTCATAATGTATCCCACATCATTCCTGCAGTCAATCAGAGAAGTAAGCTTCAGAAGCGGATGACTGCAGTAGGGTCAGAATTCCCTACGTTTCTGATCGGTCCTCCATCTTTTTCCAGATTTGTTTGATCTTTCTATTTGTGTGCTGGAAGTTGTCCAATTTCTCATATCTGTTCAACCTGCATTCCTTTTCTACATGTCCATACTTGTTACAAGAATAACATCTCATGTGTCCAGAGATATAAGCATAAGAGTCATAATGAGTATTCCTAATCTTCCTCCTTTTACAATCAGCTGCTTTATGTCCATACTTGTTACATGAGAAACAATATCCCTTGAAGCTACCAGAGTACCTTTCTGAATAGAATCTGTTTGTTTGTGGCTGAATTGTTCTGCTTCTGCATTTTGCTGCAACATGCCCATAATTATGACATTTAAAACACTCAACGTTCTTGAATAAATTCCTTTGAGAGTTCATGATTGTTGGTTGATCTTTTGACTCTTTCAACACTTCAAATTTTGCATTGATGTCCTTTGATTCTTTAGCACCTCCTTGTGAGCTAGATTCTCCTTTAACAGTTTCATGGAAACCAAGACCAAGTTTGATAGTAGGAGACCTTTGATTACTAAGAATATTATCCAGAATCTTAGTACTATCTTGAAACCTCAAAAGTCTAACCTTTTCTTCTAATTTACCTTTGAGAATATTTACCTCAACCTGCAAGTCTTGACATTGCTTTGTCATGCTTTCTTCTTTCCTTCTCTTTCCTTCTTCCATCTTCTACTTGATCCTTCAGATTTAGAATCTCTTCTTTCAACCAATCTTCGTTTTCTTCACATGTTTGTTGTAGCTCTTTATTCTTCTTCTTCGATGCTTTGAGATCTTCTTTCAGAGAGATGATTTCTGCTTCAAGTCCTTCATTCTTCTTATTTGATATTTCTGGATCCCTTTTGAGAGAAATGATTTCAGCTTCAAGTTCTTCATTTTCCAAATGATTGTAGGAGTTCCTCACTCTTCTTACTTGATGTTTCAAGTTTTTCTTGTAGAGAGATGATTCCAGCTTCAAGACCTTCATTCTTCCTTTTTTATTTTTCCAGATCTGTTTTTAGAGAAACGTTTTCTGCTTCAAGTCCTTCATTCTTCTTATTTTATTCTTCAAGATCTGCTTGCAAAGAGATGATTCCAGCTTCATATCCTTTACTTCGATTGTATACATTATCGAACATCCTTTTCATTCTAAAGACCAACCTTTTGGAGGCAGAGTCCTTCTCAATAAATATTCTTTGTTGATCTTTGATGACTTCTTTTAAATCCACAACATCACTTTCTACATCTACATCATTGCTTGCACCGATAAGATTACAAGGACCCCAATCACTATCGATTCATCTTTGTCGACACGCTATACGAGGTTTTAAGACATCTTCTTACTTTGAGTAGCCTTTGGCTTCTATAGCCTTTGGCTTCTTTGCCATGAAAATTGTAGAGCTTGGTCGAATCTTCTGCCATCTTCACTTTCCTATCTATAATCTTTGCATATAAAGTTAAATGCAAAATACAAGAACAATGATTAATACATTTCATCTACTATACCTGATTTTTGAGGCATCTTCTTTCTTTGAGTAACCTTCTTCTTTTGCTTCTTTCCCATTACGACGGATCTCCTTCAAGCGATCAAGCTTCTGCAGAAGGACCCGGTCTGATACCAATTGTTGGGAAAAATACTGAGAGGGGTGGTGAATCAGTATTTACTGCATATTCAAAACTTTTTACTTTTTCATTCCTTAAAAACCCATACGCTACTTTGCTGAAGCCAAATAGCGTATACACGCGGATATCCTTCATAAAACTCGCGTATACACAGAGATCTAATTATGCCATTAGTTATTCACTTATATCATTCCATCATTCATTCATTAGATGTTCTATAAATAGTAAACATGTGCAGTAAGAACAAAATAAACCATCACACAAAGCATCACACATGAACACCAGGATTTTTAGGTGGAAACCCAAGTCGGGAGAAAACCACCGCTGCAGTTGCTCAGCCTTCAATATTTTATTATAGAGAAAACATATTACAACATATGTGCTGGCGCAGACTTGACCAGCACGCAGGCACCCACCTGCGCTCGTTTACCAGCCTCTCTGGAAGGGAGCTACGACCCCCTGACTCGTTACTGCTTCTCCTGGAAGGGGAGCTCGACCCTAATCTCGTTTACCGGCCTCTCCACCGGAGGGAGCTACGACTCCCGATCTCGTTTACCGGCCTCACACGGAAGGGAGCTACAAACCCCACAGTGAAGGCTACAGCACTCATTGCACACCTCTATGGACCACGTTTCATCAATTTTCCTGCCCCAGATCCAACAACTTCAATAGAACACAACTTGCGAGGCCACGTTTCATCCTTATTTTGCAAACTTGACCCTCTCCATTCATTTAAGCACGAGTCAAAGGTCAACATGAGATGGCTAAAACACGAGGGGAGGATCGGACATTTCGCCCCATGCTTGGCAAACCCTAGGTTTCCATCTGCGCTTCTTTCCGCGATGCAGTGTATACGGCGCTTCCCGTCCACATCAGCAGCGTATCGAACATGACTGCTAGCATACGCGCTTTATCTTCAGCGAAGCCGCGTATATATGCACTTCCTCTGCGGCGAAGTAGCGTATAGATCTTCAATCATTATAGAGCAGCATACTTCTTCAGATCAGATATTCAGTTCAGATTTACCCTTTTACTTCAGACAGATGTTCGCCTCATCTCAGATCTAAGCCTTCCATAAACAGATCTAGCAGATACAAATACATTCCAGATCTAGATATTCCGCTTCATCATTTCTTCATAGGTGCCTCATAGATTCAGATCTATTATCAAACCTTTACCCTTTCATACAGATATACTTCATAGAGAAGTATTCATTCAAGCTCAGACATCTTGCTCCCACACTCATGATTTGCACAATGAATTTCTTCTCTTTATATAGGTTTACCCTTTTTCCAATACCATGAGCCAAAACAATACCATGAGCCTAAAACTACATTACTTCCGATGGTATTCTTGGACGGGGTCATTTAGGCGGATCATTACCCAATACAATGGGTCAATACCATGGTGGTTACCCCTGGTTTTTCACTTTTTGAGCGCTTTTTCCCATACGCGACTTGGCACGTTCTTTTACGCGTGCATACGCGACTTCCCCTAGACAGATCCGCGTATGCCTTGAGACATACTCTTTTTCATCATAGAATTAGCACAAGTTGAATTCCTTTCTTCATTGTCTTCTGTACTCACTGTAGATACATCAGATTTACTTCATCAAGGACATATTCTATTAAGCATAACTTCATCAAGTAAGTTGCCATTATCTTCATCAAGTACTGGGTTGCTTTCAAGGACAACACTCGGCATCATATTGTCATCTAAAAATTCTAATCCTGTCAGTTACATCATTAAAAAAGTCCATCGGAATTAGTATTACCATCGGGTGGTTTGCCATCAAGGACAACACATGTCAACAGTCGCATGTCTTCATCTTCATTAGGTGGGTTGCCATCAAGGACAACACTCTGCATCATATTGCCAACAATCTCCCCCTTTGGACTTGATGGCAACCACGATGGTGTTTGATTACCACAACAGATAGGTACATTAAGAATACAATGACACCATGTCACTCTCTCCATTTTGGACACCATTCAAACACCATGTCACTTCAATTTCACTCTCCCCCTTTGACATCAAGGGCAAAGGGTGAACCAAAAAACCAACATACTCTCCCCCTTTTCTCCGCATGTGGAAGAAGCGTTCTGCAGATCTGATATATACTGAAGTGACCAAGCTCCCCCTGAGTTCATGCTGAATCTTCAAACATATTTTTCAATGAAGTATATGACTCTATGAACTTCCTCTCACCAAGGACTCATACTTAGATCAAATATCCAACCAAGTGGATTTACATATGAGACTCAAATACCCAACCAAGTGGGTTTACACATTTCAGTTCAACTACCCAACCAAGTGGGTTTGACTCAGCTACCCAACCAAGTGGGTTTACAAAATTTGACAAGTCCTTACATGACTGAATATTACCATTTTACATCATGGGTCTCCAACATGATCTTTTCATAAAAAGACAAATGTGACTTTTCATGCTCCCAACTGATCCTCAAGAAAAGAGAACATATTTCAGAACCATCATAATGCCATGATGCATTATACTCTGCAAGACTAGGGCTCCCCCTGAAAATGTGCATCCGAACATCCTTTCCATATGACTAAGGCTCCCCCTTAGTTTGTGCATCCTGAACACTTTCACCAACAAATCATCAAGGCATCTTTATCAAAGCATTAGAAATAGAATTATGAGAACTGGAACACCACCAGAGATACCAAACAGTATCATAGATACCAAACAGCACTGCAACTGTGCTGAAGAGAGCTGACTCCAAGCAGAAATTTGTCATCAATCAGACATACGCGGTTTTATGTGCAGGAACTCGCATATATACGCAAATGTGTCTCATGAAAAATCCGCGTATCCAATACCATATTCTATATTTTAACCAGATCTGATTCTCTGTGAGGCAAAGACAGTGTTCAGCTTCTTTCTGAGATATTTGAATGCTTCCCTGGAATACAGATAGATAGAACAGTGTAGTTGTGTCTTCAAGCGTCATCCAACGGTTGTAGCATAAGCACATTAGTAACCAAGTCTTCATATTCTGTGCAGCATCAATACATTCTTTCCAAGAGAGATTATCATACCATAACAGCATCTTCAAATAAGTGTCAAGCAATCATCCATGTGGTCCAATATCACCATGATTTTCAATATTTAACATGAAGTAACCTATGTAGGAAAAATATCTCAACCATAGTAACCAAATCTGCATGATCTATTCAAACGACGTCCAACTCATCCATGTGTGAGCACAAAAGATACTTATCAGCAACCAGGGCTCAAAATCTCATCATAATAATCCATGTACCAAGTCATCATCATTTGAGTATGAGTATCCGCAATAATCGAAAGAGTAAGCCAATCATATTGCCAACAATGCAATCATTAGTATTCAGCTTTCTTGCTCCCCCTAAACCGATTGCTCTTCCTTAACTTGTGTGGTCTGAAACACCTTCCATGACGATCATCATCAACAATCTTTGCATGATGTTTGTCCTTGTCTACGGAATTATGAGACTTTCATCTCAACAATGAATTCTCTTAATTGCTGGCACTGAGGACTCATCTATAGCTTCAACATAAGACATCAAGTATCATATCTTTATCATTTAGAACTTAGAAATTAAGACGATACGAGTCAAAACTACGAGTTATTGCTCATGGTTCCTACCTGCTCCCCACTGAACCTACGCTCACGATCTTCGATTTGTCATCCAAATTCTCTTATCCTCAATGCATACCTTGTTGTAATATAACACCGGAAATGTCATATCTAAAACTTTTGTTCATAGAACCCACGTATGGAAAGTGAAGCATAGAAATTTTTCACATTCCTTCATCTCCCCCTGAATTTGTCCTTCCTGTACCTGTCTTCTTCATATCAGATGCACTGTCAGAAATGCATATAACTAGAATAATCAATTCAACCATGAGAGACATCATACATTGCTCCCCCTGTGACGATACATTACTAAATCTCATAATGTATCCCACATCATTCCTGCAGTCAATCAGAGAAGTAAGCTTCAGAAGCGGATGACTGCAGTAGGGTCAGAATTCCCTACGTTTCTGATCGGTCCTCCATCTTTTTCCATATTTGTTTGATATTTCTATTTGTGTGCTGGAAGTTGTCCAATTTCTCATATCTTTTCAACCTGCATTCCTTTTCTACATGTCCATACTTGTTACAAGAATAACATCTCATATGTCCAGAAAAATAAGCATAAGAATCATAATGAGTATTTCTAATCTTCCTCCTTTTACAATCAGCTGCTTTATGTCCATACTTGTTACATGAGAAACAATATCCTTTGAAGAAACCAGAGTACCTTTCTGTTGAATAGAATCATTTGTTTGTGGCTAGAATTATTTACCTTCACATTTCTTTTATAACATACCCATAATTATGACACTTAAAACACTCAACGTTCTTTAATAAATTCATTTGAGAGATTCATGAATAATCTAGACATGTTTGTTTTTACCAACCTTCAATTTGTGATAATATGATTCTTAAATGTACCTCCTTGTGACTTAGATTCCTCATGTTGTAGAATAACTTAAGTTTATAATAGAGTTTGTTCTTAGTGATGTTATCTAAATAGTACTGTCATGACCTGGTATGCTTTTTGTTTTTACTGGAATGTACCTCAACCTCCAGGCTCCAACAGCTTTGTCTGTCTTGCTATCTCTTCATCTTCTACCAGATATAGTAATATTCCTTCTTTTAAGCAATTCGATGCTTCTTCACATGTTTGATGTAGCTCTTCATTCTTCTTCTTCGATGCTTTGAGATCTTCTTTCAGAGATATGTTTTCTACTTCAAGTCCTGCATTCTTCTTATTTGATTTATCCAGGTCTTCTTTGAGGGAAATGATTTCTGCTTCAAGTCCTTCATTTTCAAATGATTGTAGAGGTTCCTCACTCTTCTTACTTGATGTTTCAAGTTTTTCTTGTAGAGAGATGATTCCAGCTTCAAGACCTTCATTCTTCCTTTTTGATTTTTCCAGATCTGTTTTTAGAGAAACATTTTCTGCTTCAAGTCCTTCATTCTTCTTATTTGATTCTTCAAGATCTGCTTGCAAAGAGATGATTCCAGCTTCATATCCTTTACTTCGATTGTATACATCATCGAACATCCTTTTCAGTCTAAAGACCAATCTTTTGGAGGCAGAGTCCTTCTCAATAAATATTCTTTGTTGATCTTTGATGACTTCTTTTAAATCCACAACATCACTTTCTACATCTACATCATTGCTTGCACTGATAAGATTACAAGGACCCCAATCACTATCAGATTCATCTTTGTCAACTTCTGCTATACAGGTTTTCTGAGACATCTCCTTACTTTGAGTAGCCTTTTGCTTCTTTGCCATGAGCACTTGTAGAGCTTGGTCAGAATCTTCTTCATCTTCACTTTCATTATCATAATCTTTGCATATACAGTTAAGTAAAATACAAGAACAACGATTAATACCCGTTTCATCTTCTATACATGATTTCCGAGGCTTCTTCTTTCCATGAGTAACCTTCTTCTTTTGCTTCTTTCCCATTGGGACGGATCTCCTTTAAGCGATCAAGCTTCTGCAGAAGGACCTGCTCTTATACCAATTGTTGGGAAAAATGTCCGAGAGGGGGGGGGTGATGATGTTCTTGCCCTTATTCAAAAATTTTACTTTTTCTTGCTTCTAAAACCCATACGCTACTTTCCTGAAACAGACTCACGTATATACGCGGATACCCTTTATGAAACTCGCGTATACACAGATATCTAAATATGTCATTAGTTCTTCACTTAAATCATTCCATCATTCATTCATCAGATGTTTAATAAACAATAAACATATGTAGTAAGAACAGAGTAAACCATCACACAAAGCATCACACATGAACACCGGGATTTTTAGGTGGAAACCCAAGTTGGGAGAAAACCACCGCTGTCGTTGCTCAGCCTTCAATATTTTATTATAGAGAAAACATCTTCTTATATGTCTTTGGTCTGAACTCTCGGCATGACACAAACATGCGCTCGTTTGGCCTCTCCTGGAAGGAGCTACGACCCACGACTCGTTTACCGGCTTCTCCTGGAGAGAGCCTACGACCCCAGTCTCGTTTACCAGCCTCTCCTGGAAGGGAGCTACGACCCCCCGATCTCGTTTACCAGCCTCACCTGGAAGGGAGCTACGACCCCCTGACTGAAGGCTACAACCCTCGGCACCTCTATGGACCTCGTTTCATCAATTTTCACACTGGATCCAACAACTTCAATGGAACACAACTTGCAGGCCACGTTTCATCATATTTTCAAAATGAACCCTCTCCATTCATTTAAGCACAGTCAAACATCAACAACATATAGCTAAAACACAGCAGATCAGATCAGACATTGCATAGGTGCTTTTCTTTCACTGATGTCGCGTATATACACGCTTCCGTCCACATCAACCAGCGTATACATCTGCACATAAACTTCACTGCGCATACGCGCTTTTTCTTAAGATAAGCCGCGTATATACGCGCTTCCTCTGCGGCTAAATAGCGTATGGATCTTCAATTATTACAGAGCTACATACTTCTTCAGATCAGACATTCAGTTCAGATTCAACCCTTTACTTCAGACAGATGTTCGCCTCATCACAGATCTAATCACTCCATAAACAGATCTAGCAAATACAAGTACATTTCAGATCTAGAAATCCCGCTTCATCATTTCTTCATAAGTGCATCATAGATTTAGATCTATCATCAAACCTTTACCCTTTCCATACAGATATACTTCACAGAGAAGTATTCATTCAAGCTCAGACATCTTGCTCTCACATCCATTTTGCACAATGAAATTCTTCTCCTTATATAGGTTTATCCTTTTTCAATACCATGAGCCCCTTTTTCAATACCATGGGCCAAAAAACATTGCTTGATGGTGACTACGGAGCGGGGTCAATTGGGCGGATCATTACCGTACAATGGGTCAATACCATGGTGGTTACCCCTTGTTTTGCACTTTTTGACGCTTTTACCCATACGCGACACAGCCGTTCTTTTCCGCGTATCACGCGGCACTTCCCCCTAGGCAGGATCCGCGTATTCCTTGAAACATACTCTTTTCATCATGGATCTAGCACATATTGAATTCCTTTCTTCATTACCTTCTGTACTCTTTGTAGATACATCAGATTTACTTCATCAAGAACATATTCTATCAAGCACAACTTCATCAAGTAAGTTTCCATCTTCTTCATTAAGTGGGTTGCCATTCAATGACAACACTCAGAATCATATTGCTAACTAACATCATATCACATCAGATTTACATCATTTACCAAGTCCATCAGGTCAAGTATTACTTCATCAGGTGGTTTGCCATCAAGGACAACACATGTCAACAATCGCATGTCTTCATCTTCATTCAGTGGGTTGCCATCAAGGACAACACTCTGCATCATATTTCCAACAATCTCCCCCTTTGGACTTGATGGCAACCACGATGGTGTTTGATTACCACAACAGATAGGTACATTAAGAATACAATGACACCATGTCACTCTCTCCATGTTGGACACCATTCAAACACCGTGTCACTTCACTTTCACTCTCCCCCTTTGACATCAAGGGCAAAGGGTGAATGAAAAAACCAACATACTCTCCCCCTTTTCTCTGCATGTGGAAGAAGCGTTCTGCAGATCTGATATATACTGAAGTGACCAAGCTCCCCCTGAGTTCATACTGAATCTTCAAACATATTTTTCAATGAAGCATATGACTCTATGAACTTCCTATCACCAAGGACTCATACTTACATCAAATATCCAACCAAGTGGATTTACATATGAGACTCAAATACCCAACCAAGTGGGTTTACACATTTCAGTTCAACTACCCAACCAAGTGGGTTTGACTCAGCTACCCAACCAAGTGGGTTTGACTCAGCTACCCAACCAAGTGGGTTTACAAAATTTGACAAGTCCTTACATGACTGAATATTACCATTTTACATCATGGGTCTCAACATGACCTTTTCATCAAAAGACAAATATGACTTTTCATAACCAACACCAAAAAGTCCTCAAGAAAGAGAACATATTTCAGAACCATCATAATGCCAACAATGCATTATACTCAGCAACGCTAATGCTCCCCCTGAAAATGTGCTTCCGAACATCCTTTCCATATGACTAAGGCTCCCCCTTAGTTTGTGCATCCTAAACACTTTCACCAACAGATCATCAATGCATCTTTATCAAAACATTAGAAATAGAATTATGAGAACTGGAACACCACCAGAGATACCAAACAGTATCAGAGATACCAAACAACACTACAGTTGTGCTGAAGAGAGCTGACTTCAGACACAAAATTGTCAGCAATCAGACATACGCGGTTTTATGTGCATGAACTCGCGTATATACGCGACTGTGTTTCAGGAAACCCGCGTATCCAATACCATCTTCTAAATTTTAACCAGATCTGATCCTCTGTGAGAAAAAGACAATGTTCAGCTTCTTTCTGAGATGTTTGAATGCTTTCCTGGACTACAGATAAATAGAACAGTGTAGTTGTGTCTTCAAGCGTCATCCAACAGTTGTAGCATAAACACATTAATAACCAAGCCTTCAGATTTTTGTAGCATCAATATAATCTTTCCAAGAGAGATTATCATATCAGAACAACATCTTCAAATATGTGTCAAGCAATCATCCATGTGGTCCAATATCATCAAGATCTTCAAGATTTAACATGAAGTAACATATGTAGGCAAAAGATCTCAACCATAGTAACAAACTCTGCATGATATATTCTTATTTCTGAATCAAACGACATCCAACTCATCCATGTGTGAGCACAAAAGATACTTATCAGCAACCAGGGCTCAAAATCTCATCATAATAATCCATGTACCAAGTCATCATCATTTGAGCATGAGTATCACAAAGACCAAAGAATAAGCAATCATATTGCCAACAATGCAATCATTAGTATTCAACCTGCTGCTCCCCCTAAACCAGTGCTCTTCCTTAACTTGTGCAATCTGAAACACCTTCAACAGCAAGTCATCATCAACAATCTTTGCATGATCTGTCCTTGTCTCTGAATTATGAGACTTTCATCTCAGCAATGAATACTCTTCATTTAACAAGCATACAGGACTCATCCATAAACTTCAACATAAGACATCAAGTATCATATCATTATAATTTAGAACTAAGAAATTAAGCTGATACAGAGTCAGAAATACAGTTATTATCAGTCAGACTGATGCTCCCCCCTGAACCTCTGCTCCTGATCTTCAGCTGTCATCCAAATTCTCTTATCCTCAATGCATACGCGACTGTGTCTTCTGGAACTCGCGTGTATACGCGACTTTTGTTCATAGAACCCGCGTATGGAAAGTGAAGCATAGAAATTTTTCACATTCCTTCATCTCCCCCTGAATTTTTCCTTCCTGTACCTGTCTTCTTCATATCAGATGCACTGTCAGAAATGCATATAACCAGAATAATCAATTCAACCATGAGAGACATCATACATTGCTCCCCCTGTGATGATACATTACTAAATCTCATAATGTATCCCACATCATTCCTGCAGTCAATCAGAGAAGTAAGCTCCAGAATCGGATGACTGCAGTAGGGTCAGAATTCCCTACGTTTCTGATCGGTACTCCATATTTTTCCAAATTTGTTTGATCTTTCTATTTGTGTGCTGGAAGTTGTCCAATTTCTCATATCTGTTCAACCTGCATTCCTTTTCTACATTTCCATACTCGTTACAAGAATAACATCTCATGTTTCCAGAGATATAAGCATAAGAGTCATAATGAGTATTCCTAATCTTCCTCCTTTTACAATCAGCTGCTTTATGTCCATACTTGTTACATGAGAAACAATATCCCTTGAAGCTACCAGAGTACCTTTCTGAATAGAATCTGTTTGATTGTGGCTGAATTGTTCTGCTTCTGCAATTTGCTGCAACATGCCCATAATTATGACATTTAAAACACTCAACGTTCTTGAATAAATTTTTTTGAGAGTTCATGATTGTTGGTTGATCTTTTGTTTCTTTCAACACTTCAGATTTTGCATTGACATCCTCTGAATTTCTAGCACTTCCTTGTGAGCTAGATTCTCCTTTAACAGTTTCATGGAAACCAAGACCAAGTTTGATAGCAGGAGACCTTTGATTACTCAGAATATTGTCCAAGATATTAGTACTATCTTGAAACCTCAAAAGTTTAACCTTTTCTTCTAATTTACCTTTGAGAATGTTTACCTCAACCTCCAAGGTTTGACATTGCTTCGTCAAGCTTTCTTCTTTCCTTCTTCCATCTTCTACTTGATCCTTCAGATTTAGAATCTCTTCTTTCAACCAATTTTCGTTTTCTTCACATGTTTGTTGCAGCTCTTCATTCTTCTTCTTCGATGCTTTGAGATCTTCTTTCAGAGATATGTTTTCTGCTTCAAGTCTTGTATTCTTCTTATTTGATTTATCCAGGTCTTCTTTGAGGGAAATGATTTCTGCTTCAAGTCCTTCCTTTTCAAATGATTGTAGAGGTTCCTCACTCTTCTTACTTGATGCTTCAAGTTTTGCTTGTAGAGAGATGATTCCAGCTTCAAGACCTTCATTCTTCCCTTTTGATTTTTACAGATCTGTTTTTAGAGAAACGTTTTCTGATTCAAGTCCTTCATTCCTCTTATTTGACTCTTCAAGATCTGCTTGCAGAGAGATGATTCCAGCTTCATATCCTTTACTTCGACTGTATACATCATCGAACATCCTTTTCAGTCTAAATATCAAAGCTTTGTTAGCAGATTCCTTCCCATTAAATTTTCTTTGTTGATCTTTGATAACTTCTTCTAGATCCACAACTTTTCTCTCACTATCTTCATCATTGTTTGCACCAATAAGAAAATTAGGACCCCAATCACTATCAGATTCATCTTTGTCAACTTCTACTATACAGGTTTTCTAAGACATCTTCTTACTTTGAGTAGCCTTCTTCTTTTGCTTCTTTGCCATGAGCACTTGTAGAGCTTGGTTAGAATCTTCTTCATCTTCACTTTCACTATCATAACCTTTGCATATACAGGTAAGTGAAATACAAGAGCAACGATCAATACCTGTTTCATCTCCTTCAATTTCTACTATACATGATTTCTGAGGCATCTTCTTTCCTTGAGTAACCTTCTTATTTTGCTTCTTTCCCATTACGACGGATATCCTTCAAGCAATCAAGCTTCTGCATAAGGACCTGCTTCGATACCAATTGTTGGGAAAAATACTGAGAGGGGGGGGGGGTGAATCAGTATTTATGGCAAACTGAAACTTTTTACTTTTTCATGCTCTAAAACCCATACGCTACTTTTCTGAAGCCAACTAGCGTATAAATGCAGATATCCTTCATAAAAATCGCGTATACACAGAGATCTAAATATGCCATTAGCTCTTCAGATATATCATTCCATCATTCAGTCATTAGATGTTCTATAAATAGTAAACATGTGCAGAAAGAATAGAATAAACCATCACACATAAGCATCACACATGAACACCAGGATTTTTAGGTGGAAACCCAAGACGGGAGAAAACCACCGCTGCAGTTGCTCAGTCTTCAATATTTTATTATAGAGAAAACATCTTACAACATATGTGCTGGTGCAGACTCTACTAGCACACAGGCACCCACCTGCGCTTGTTTACCAGCCTCTCCTGGAAGGGAGCTCCAACCCCCTGACTCGTTTACCAGGCTCTCCTGGAAGGGAGCTACGACCCCCTGCTCTCGTTTACCAGCATCACCTGGAAGGGAGCTACAACCCCCTGATTGAAGGCTACAACCCTCAACACCTCTATGGACCACGTTTCATCAATTTTCACACTGGATCCAAAGCTTCCACTAGAACACAACTTGCAGGCCTTGTTTCATCATATTTTCAGACTGGACCCTTTCCATACTTTTAAGCACAGTCAACCATGAAACAGATACATATAACTCACTAACAGATATCATTAAACCAGCAGAACAGATCAGACATTTCTTACCACAGACTTCAGCAAACCCTAGTTTGCATACGCGCTTTCCTTTCTCTGATGTCGCGTATATACGCGCTTCCGTTCATATAAACTAGCGTATACATCTGTACATAAACTTCACTGCCCATACGCGTTTTTTCTTCAGCGAAGCCGCGTATATACGCGCTTCCTCTGCGGCGAAGTAGCGTATGGATCTTCAATCATTACAGAGCTGCATACTTCTTCAGATCAGACATTCAGTTCAGATTCAACCCTTTACTTCAGACAGATGTTCGCCTCATCACAGATCTAATCACTCCATAAACAGATCTAGCAAATACAAGTACATTTCAGATCTAGAGATCCCGCTTCATCATTTCTTCATAAGTGCATCATAGATTCAGATCCATCATCAAACCTTTACCCTTTCCATATAGATATACTTCACAGAGAAGTATTCATTCAAGCTCAGACATCTTGCTCCACTCTTCTCATTTGCATAATGAATTTCATCTCTTTATATAGGTTTATCCTTTTTCAATACCATGAGCCCCTTTTTCAATACCATGAGCCAAAACAACATTACTTCCGATGGTATTCCTGGAGGAGGTCAATTAGGCGGATCATTACCCAATACAATGGGTCAATACCATGGTGGTTACCCCTGGTTTTGCACTTTTTGAGCGCTTTTACCCATACGCGACTTGGCACGTTCTTTTCTGCGTGCATACGCGACTTCCCCTAGATAGATCCGCGTATGCCTAGAGACATACTCTTTTTCATCATAGAATTAGCACAAGCTGAATTCCTTTCTTCATTGTCTTCTGTACTCACTGCAGATACATCAGATTTACTTCATCAAGGACATATTCTATTAAGCATAACTTCATCAAGTAAGTTGCCATTATCTTCATCAAGTGGGTTGCCTTTCAAGGACAACACTCAGCATCATATTGTCATCAAACATCATATCACATCAGATTTACATCATTTACCAAGTCCATCAGGTCAAGTATTACTTCATCAGGTGGTTTGCCATCAAGGACAACACATGTCAACAGTCGCATGTCTTCATCTTCATTCAGTGGGTTGCCATCAAGGACAACACTCTGCATCATATTGCCAACAATCTCCCCCTTTGGACTTGATGGCAACCACTATGGTGTTTGGTTACCACAACAGATAGGTACATTAAGAATACAATGACACCATGTCACTCTCCCCATTTTTGACACCATTCTTTCTCTTCATTCAAACACCATGTCACTCTCCCCCTTTGACATCAAGGGCAAAGGGCGGATCAAAACCAACACACTCTCCCCCTTTTTCTCCTCATGTAGAAGAAGCGTTCTGCAGATCTGATGTATACTGAAGTGACCAAGCTCCCCCTGAGTTCATGCTGAATCTTCAAACATATTTTTCAATGAAGTACATGACTTTATGAACTTCCTATCACCAAAGACTCATACTTACATCAAATATCCAACCAAGTGGATTTACATATGAGACTCAAGTACCCAACCAAGTGGGTTTACACATTTCAACTCAGCTACCCAATCAAGTGGGTTTACAAAATTTGACTCAGCTACCCAACCAAGTGGGTTTACAAATTTGACAAGTCCTTTACATGACTGAATATTACAATTTTACATCATGGGTCTCAACAAGACCTTTTCACCAAAATATAAATATGACCATTTATGACCAACACCAGAAATTCCTCAAGAAAGAGAACATATTTCAGAACCATCATAATGCCAACAATGCATTATACTCAGCAACGCTAATGCTCCCCCTGAATCTGTGCATCCAAGCATCCTTTTCATATGACTAAGGCTCCCCCTTAGTTTGTGCATCCTGAACACTTTCACCAACAGATCATCAAGGCATCTTTATCAAAACATTAGAAATAGAATTATGAGAACTGGAACACCACCAGAGATACCAAACAGTATCAGAGATACCAAACAGCACTGCAGCTGTGCTGAAGAGAGCTGACTTCAGACACAAAATTGTCAGCAATCAGACATACGCAGTTTTATGTGCATGAACTCGCGTATATACGCGACTGTGTTTCAGGAAACCCGTGTATCCAATACCATCTTCTAAATTTTAACCAGATCTGATCCTCTGTGAGAAAAAGACAATGTTCAGCTTCTTTCTGAGATGTTTGAATGCTTTCCTGGACTACAGATAAATAGAACAGTGTAGTTGTGTCTTCAAGCGTCATCCAACCGTTGTATCATAAACACATTAGTAACCAAGCCTTCAGATTTTTGCAGCATCAATATAATCTTTCCAAGAGAGATTATCATATCAGAACAACATCTTCAAATATGTGTCAAGCAATCATCCATGTGGTCCAATATCATCAAGATCTTCAAGATTTAACATGAAATAACATATGTAGGAAAAATATCTCAACCATAGTAATAAACTCTGCATGATCTATTCTTATTTCTGAATCAAACGACATCCAACTCATCCATGTGTGAGCACAAAAGATACTTATCAGCAAACAGGGCTCAAAATCTCATCATAATAAACCATGTACCAAGTCATCATCATTTGAGTATGAGTATCACAATAATCAAAGAGTAAGCAGTCATATTGCCAACAATGCAATCATTACTATTCAACCTGCTGCTCCCCCTAAACTAGTGCTCTTCCTTAACTTGTGCAATCTGAAACACCTTCAACAACAAGTCATCATCAACAATCTTTGCATGATCTGTCCTTGTCTCTGAATTATGAGACTTTCATCTCAGCAACGAATACTCTTCATTTAACAAGCATACAGGACTCATCCATAAACTTCAACATAAGACATCAAGTATCATATCATTATCATTTATAACTGAGAAATTAAGCTGATACAGAGTCAAAACTACAGTTATTATCAGTCAGACTGATGCTCCCCCTGAACCTCTGCTCCTGATCTTCAGCTGTCATCCAAATTCTCTTAACCTCAATGCATACGCGACTGTGTCTGCTGGAACTCGCGTGTATACGCAACTTTTGTTCATAGAACCCGCGTATAGAAAGTGAAGCATAGAAATTTTTCACATTCCTTCATCTCCCCCTAAATTTTTCCTTCTTGTACCTGTCTTCTTCATATCAGATGCACTGTCAGAAATGCATATAACTAGAATAATCAATTCAACCATGAGAGACATCATACATTGCTCCCCCTGTGACGATACATTACTAAATCTCATAATGTATCCCACATCATTCCTGCAGTCAATCAGAGAAGTAAGCTTAAGAAG
>JAXQQM020090210.1:0-37687 GCA_034641835.2 Pinus albicaulis | reverse complement strand
AGTAAAAATGAAGTTAGAAAAGTCCTTTTTATAAGTTTTTTCGAATAAATGAATTTTTAATTTGTTTATTTTTCACTTTAAAAAGGTAATTTGGAAAACATTTTTACTTATCTTAAATAGGTATGTGTAATTGTTTCGAGTTTTTGTGCAGAATATTGGATTTTTCGGTAAAAATGATCATTTTTCAATAAAAAGCACACTTTTATCACTTTTTCGGACTCTTTCAAAAATTTACAAAAAAGAGAAAACTTGGAGTCCTCTTTTAAGCTCTTTTTAGACTCTCGAAAATTGAAAAGATTGCCGAGCACTTGATTATTCAAACTCGTTAAAATAAATGAATGATCGTCCTTTCAGTATAAGTTTACCCCTTTTACGGACTGAAATGGACTATTTACGAAAAAGGTATACGTTGACTAATTACGGTCAATAGAGTTCTCTCCCGCATTATTTTATCCTTTTTCGGGCTCGAGAGACTAAATTTACGAAAAAGTACACCCATGGAGTTTTCTTAAGTTTTTTCTTCTGACTCCCTAAAATCGAAAAACACCGAGTTTCTCCTATACTGGACTCGTTAAAATTTAACAGTAAAGGACCTGTTCAATTTCAAACAGGAACGAACCACTCCTTCTTAGGGTTCGAATCTTAAACTAAGTTGGACTCATTCGAAGGATGAGCTTATAAACAAGAAAATGTTATCCTCCTCAAGCTTGTCAAAAATAAAGAGGTACTTGCCAGAAATGGTGGGGGAAAAGAGAGAAAAACGAACCTGTTTGTTACATTTTGATTATTCGGAAAACCGTTAACCACTCTTGAACACGACACTTTTTGTCCACCTGGGTTGGGAAATCCTTTACCTAACAGTTAATCAAACCACATTGAAAGTCTTCAGCCGGTTTCTGGGTATTAGCTTTGGGTTAATTGTCACCAAACCATCTGCAGTGTCGTTATGTGTTCAAGAGGACAGTTCAAATAAACCATTCATCTGCAAAATATCTGTCATTCATTTTGACCATCCCTGAGTCATTCCTTTCCAATATATTTTCAAAACTTGATCTATGATTTCGTGTTGTGGGCTTGCCTACAACGGATCACTTTCTATCGACGACAACTCATTATCTAGGAAGTTGATCTAGAAATCGTCAGTACCTTGAAATCTGCATGCCTCAATGGCAGGTTTCTCGCTTTCGACGATAGGTTGCATCATTGACCTTCGATCGAATGATTCCGTGACATGTTTGACTTCAGCTCATTCATTCACATTTCATGGATTGTACTGAGTACTTTGAGAGCCATTGACATTACTGGTGGTTACTCTCACACTTGTTAACAGTTTACATTATTGACTGGTAATCAAGTGGTTTCTACCATGTTCGACTTTGAAACATTCATTCACATGGATAGAATCGTACTGGTTCAAGATGCGGAAATCAAGACCCTGGATCTAGTTTCTACCATCCAAGCTGCGAGGAATTTTACTATCATTTATACAGTGGACTATTCATAAACATATGGCTGCGTCCATACTGTGTCTACACATGTCTATACTATTGATGTATTGAAAATCATTCCTGTATCAGAACAATTTAAATCAGTTTTCTAGTTAGTTTTGATCTGAGTATGGGAATGCCTACCTCAGCGATGATATGTTTACATATATATATTTTGCATTGAATGTTTTTACAGGTTCCAACTGGGGTGTCCACAGGATGATCCTTGAAATGATAAAGTACTTCACCTTAAGGAACTAATCCCTTGATGTGAGGAGCCTATCCCTTTGAAGGAGGATTCTACCCCTTCAAAGGTGGAACCCTAACCTCCTCATCTGCTCTATAAAAAGAGGCATTGGGTAGCATCAAAGGGAGTTCAAGATTTATGTGTGATTGAGTTGAAGTGTTGTTGAGATTTAGACTTCTTTCTGCTGAGCTTTTGAGAGGAAAGATAACATACCTCTATGTGCTCCTGAAGGAAGAGTGCAAGACTTATCAAAGTAGAGGAGACTCCTGCTTCGGACCCCGGGAAGGAATTTTCAAACATCAAGGCTAAGGTTGTAAGGTTCTTCTGTTATTTTAAGATTAATACAATCAAGTTTTGTTTTTCTCAATAAATTGTCGTTCGATTGTTTATTTCAATAAGCTGTCGTTTGATCATTTATTTCATAGATTCCTTGATCACTATGATAGGTATATTTTATAATTATTTTTTATACAGGTGCTATTTAATATTTTCTTGTTTGTGATTACAAATCGACAAAATATGACACTTTGTTGTGACAAAAGACGACACTTTGTTGTGAAAAAAGACGACACTTTCTTGCGACGAAAGAACTCTTGTTGTGACGAAAGGATTATTGTTGCGACGAAAGAACTCTTGTTGCGACAGAAGAACTCTTGTTGCGACGGAAGGATTTTTATGCGACAAAAGCACTATGACCGCAAATAAGAATTTGGATCTAAGGTAGGATCGACACCTTCATAGCATTTATTTGTAAAACAAATATATTTAGAGAAAGACGAACTTAGTTGTTCATTTGTTGCTAGATTGTCTTCTGACACTAGGGAGATCGATCTTGTCCGCAAGATCAATTTATCCGGCCAACACATGAAAGGTGACCTTTATATATTTTCCCATAGTACATCCCTTGCATGTGTTTTGTTGCGCAACTGTACCCTTGGGAAGACCCGTAGAAATCTGTTGCATGACTTTCAAGGCTTCGTGGTGAAGATGGCACAATCTGTTGTGCCATAACTCACCCTCATCCCTGCTCACCACTTTTTCCGTCGTGCCCATAAATGTTGTGTAGTCATCTACATCCAGTTTGTAGAGATTCTTAACTCGAATCCCGATCTTCTTGGCTTGTCTTATTTTTTTGTCGCAAGAAATCTTTTCCTTCACTAAAAACATCATAGCCTCTATCCTCCAACATTGCAACTAAGACTAAATTTTTCTTCAAATTTTTGGGTATGTGTTATATTCTTTCCACGACTAATCACACGCGAGGGGCTGACAGGGGGGGCAGTAGCCCCCCCTGTTGGGGTCTGGGGCAGCGCCTCGGAAAAAAATTTTGGTTCTTATTTTCTAGTGGGTGGATCCGCCCATGGTTTTGTGCATGGGTTTGCACATGGTTTTGCGGTACGATGGTTTTCGGCCCCTGGTATTTTGTAGATCCGGTCAAGGGAACTATGGTTATGTTATAATCCAAGGTTAATGGATTGGGGTTTATGTATGCTTCGGTATGTATATATATGTGTTGTAACACTAAAAGGAATATAATGAAAAATCAAGTTGGTCATCCCGATTTGGGATCCAAGGGAATATCTCTGTGTTTATCTGTTTTATGTTTTATGCTCTCGCTACTGTTTATTTTCTGTCTTTAAGATTCGTTTGCGGAGAATTTCTGTACAAGGTTAAAGCCTACACAAACATGGTAAATGCATTAAATATTTTAATTGAAAGGGTTTACCTAACTGTCTCTGGAAGGTAATGTTACCAATCCCGGGAGCACTATACCACCCGTCATCACCCATTTCAATATGCATTTGGAGATCCTTCTCCTCCAAGCTACTGAAAAGTTCCTTATCTCCTGTGAAAGGAAGCACCAATATCCAAATACCATACAGATCCCAATGCACTTGACACCATGCATGCGATTAATGAGAAGTCGAGCTCAAATTGTGAGGCCAAAGCCTCACCAGCTACAGATCCTAAAGCCTTCTTATTCTTCTTCTTTTGTGGACAGTTAGTAGCATAATTCCCATGCTCGTGACAGTGAAAACACTTCACCCTAGAAATATCCCGCTTCTTGCCATCTTTGGACTCGGATTTGGAATGGAATTTCTTCCCATTTCCTTTCTTCTCCTTGGCAACCAAAGCACAATATTTTTCATCTTCATTCTTAGATGAAGATCTATCTCTATTATTTTGTATAAACTCCTCATGCACCAAATCCGACCATAGTTGTTCCCAATCTGGTAGCTTTTCCTTTCCATTGACAGAGTCTTGATAACTATGCCAACACTTGGGAAGTCCTAGGAGAGCTAAAATCACCAAATCATCATCAACAATAGTTATTCCAACGCTCCCTAGCTCATCCCAACATTGGAAAAACTTTGTTAAATATTTTGGCATGGAGTCGCCTTTCTCCATCTTGAACTTCCTGAGTTTTTCTTTCAGTGAAAATTTCCTATGGTCACTGCTGCTCTGAAATAGATCCGCCAAAGCTTTCCACATAGAATATGGTTTTGCTTTGCCATGGAGAGTTGAGACAATGTGGTCTTGTACTCCCTCCAGTAGGATCCTCCTCGCCTTTTCCACTTTCTTTTGCCATGCATCAAGATTTGCAGCATCTGTCATAGCGGGTTTAAGAACATCATTGTCAATGAATTCCTTCAAGCCATTGTCTTCAAAAACTTCCTCCATCCTGTCCTTCCAAGAAATATAGTTAGAGCTTCCCTCGAGTGCATACTCCAAACTTAAGCCATTGAAATCCATTTCGATCCTGAATCAGTTGTAGCACTAAGAAAATCTTTCTACAAATTCGAATTCTATTCAGTCACCAACTCATCTCCTTCTTCACTATTGTGATTTCATGTGCTTTGTTACCATGTAGAAATTATACAAAAAACATGTATATCATGGATTCAATCTGATCTAACAATTTACTAAAGCTAGATACTGAATCACTTCTACAAATCAATATCAGAATTAAAAACACAATTGCCAATTGCATGAAGCAAAGATGAATCAATCAAACCACAACACAGATAATTTCCCATGGAAAGCTTGCTGCTCAAAACTCCACTATCTTCTATTGTAGATTCAGCATGGATACATGAAACAATTACATAAATCTCTTCTCACAAGAGCCCTCTTGTACTCAGCTAACTGTCTCACAATGTCCTAGATAAAACTAACCAATACTTAGCCAATTTTCTGCCCCCTGACAACCTGCCTTGCTTGCGCAATCCCTATGATTTAGGAATTTTAGCCTTCCTTGACTGCGCAAATATCATGGCCAATCCAATGGGTGTTTGGTTACATGGGTGCAACCCAATAATCGTACAACTGATAGTCAACTTCCCTTTCACCTAGATCTCAACTGGGTCTCCACTGGAACTGGCATGCATGCAGCTAATAATAGTAAATCCTCAGTTGCATGTGAAATCACTAATTGTAAATTAATTAATATTTAATTCACTTAATCTCTCACTAGTGTATCTAACAGTTACAACTAGCACAACTAATTTTAACTCACTTAATTGAGTCAAACTTATTACAACCTACATTAACTAATGCACCACTGCACTTCTAACTCTGTTACAACTAGAATTACTATGCATGCCTCACCAACTACCCTCAACTCGAAATTCATGAGTTAACTAAGTTTATCACACTGAGTTAACTATTACAAGTTATTTTGAGATTAGATTACATTTTATTTTCCATCTTAATTAATGGATAAATAAAATAGACATGCACCAAATTTAGCCCACACCAGTGTAAGTGCCGCTAAGACATGTGGTCCCACACTAGTGTAGGTGCTACTTGGACCTCCTGGTTCCACACTAACGTAGGTGTTGAAATTTCTTGTTGAACTTCAACATCACATAAATATATTTTATATGTATATAGTTTAGTTTTTCCAAAGGAAAAAACCCATAATTTTATTTCTACTTTTGAAAAAAAAAAACTACATTTTGCAGATACTATCCACATGTAATTTAGTTAAATCTTAACCATTCTAACTAATTAAAAACACTTTTATTGAAATAAAAATATGTTGAGATTGCAACAAGATGATGAGCTTAGTGAAAAGAGTCGCCTTCACTAAGTGGGCCTGCAGGCTATTTTTGGCACAAGTCTATTTTTAGACTATGTCTATTTTTAGACATGTCGATCATATTCTATGAGTTGCAGGATGCTATTTGGATTGTTGGTGTGAAGTTGGAAAAAATAGATGGACTTATATTTTTAGACATATTGGGCAGAATCTATTTTTATATTGCCGGTCTAAAAATAGATATGTCGAATATTATGAGCTCTTAATAATATTTGGACTATAAACATTATCTTATTCTCTTGGAGCACTTCAGTTAAGTGCACAGATGTGGCACAGGAGCTGACAGAAGGAATTACGCTATTCCTGAGGATTAAGTGGAGCTATTGCATGGATACTTCAGTTAGAACTCATGTGACAGAGTTTGGTGGAGTTATTGAAGTAGTTGGTGGAGTTGTGTTCAGTTTAACTGAGTTAAACATAGTTGAGCTAGTTGTATCTAGTCTAACTGATTGATACACTAGTGAGAGTAGTGTGAATTAATTTTTAATTAATTCACTAATTATTAACTCATTAATCAACTAAACAATACATCAGTTAACTACAGTGCATGGACAGTTTCAGTGGAGACCAGTGAAGAGGTAGGTGAAATAACAGTGTGACTATCAGTTGTGACTATAGTGTTGCATGATTTGCAACACACAGTGGTTGGAGATGCTAATGAGGATTGCGTGAGCAAGGCTGGACCAATTCGAGTTCATTCAGAGCCATTCTTCAGCAGTGATTGCGCAGTAGAGGTATGCTAGCAGGTGGCAGAGATTAGAGCATGAGATTTGCTAGATCAGACCTGATTAGTGTGTAGCAATTGGAGATTGTACTTAGAGCTTGTGAGGAGCTTTGTATGATGATGTTACATGATCTCTATGACATATAATATACATATAGTTGGGGGTTTTCAGCTTTAAGCTTTCCCATAAAATATTGTGTTCATATGTGTGAATGTTTATGATCCAGGTGGATATTGGTGGTCACCCGCCTATTCCACTTGGGGCTCCACAATTGTCTATTTCAGTTTTTCAGTTTCGGCACAGTTTACTATTTTTAGCAGTTTTTCGGGTCCTAAACTTCCGGAGCCGTTTTGAGGCCCTAAACGACGTTTTTTGGGAAAACGGAGGGCAACATGAGTCCATGGACCGATGTTGCCCATTCCAAATTTGTAGTCCTCGGATAGATCTTTCTAACGAGGTATGGTACGCGTCAAACGGAGATCGTATGCCAAAGTTACGCCCCTGGGAAGTTGAAACACCAATTTACCCAAACGGGGCCCATAGTTTTGGCGCTTCATCTCCTAGGGTTAGGGTTTTCGCTGTTTAGGATTTCCCATTGTTTCTAAATAATAAATAGGCCCTCGAGCCTCATTGTAACTCAGTTCAGAGGCCTGTAGCCGCCACATCTCTTCTCAGAGATAGCTACCAGCACCCTAGCTAGTTTTATTTCCATTCTGTCTGTAAGCAAATTTCAGTTCTTTGATATTAATGAAATGAAGTGTTATTTCCGCTGCATCTCTATATTTATGTTTATCTGTTTATTCTGTTGCGTTCCTGCATAAATCCGGATCAGTGGTATCAGAGTGGTCTGCTTTTTCTCGATCCTTCTTTGCATGTCCCCAACGAGGTCGGGGTATAAGGAGCTAGGGCTCGATCTGGTGGAACCTTTGCAAGATCAGCCTCGCAAACCTCGACGGACACCCATGGGGGACGAAAAGAAAGATGAGGGAGCGGGAGATCCTATCAAAATATTGCTCGAGGAGGCCCTCGAAAAACAAAGGAACGCAATGATGGATAACTTTGCTCAGATCCTTCAACGGCTACCCACCGGCGGCGCATCTGCATCCAGCAGCCACTCTGGAGGCGCGACTCCTTTTAAGGTACAAGTAAATTTTGACATTCCCATATTTGAGGGTCAAATAGATGCAGATGTTGTAGATAAATGGTTGAATCTGTTAGAAGGATATTTCTCGGTTCATGACTTTTCAGACCGGGAGAAGATTATTTTTGCACTCCTCAAAGCTACCCCCCATGTTAAGGACTGGTGGGAAACCTACTGTGAGAACAAGGACCAGACAGAACCCTCTTTGTTCTCGGCCGTACCAACTTGGAATTCTTTCCGAGACACCGTCAAGGAACAGTACTATCCCGTGGGGAGCTATGAGGACAAGTACATACAATGGACCACGCTGCAACAACAAAGGGATCAAGATGTGCATGAGCTGACGAATCTGTTCCATACCCTGCGCACAAAGTTGGGTATCAAAGATTCAGAGAAACATATGGTGCTAAAGTATCGCAGCTGTCTGCACAAATACATTCAGGAGGAAATGGAGTTCCTTGACATCTCCTCGCTTGGTACGGCATACCGGTATGCTGCCAAGATTGAGCAGAAATTCAAGCAGAAGAAGCGAGACTTTGGATCTGCAAATCAAAAGCAAGGGAAAGGTGCTTCCAAACCGCAGAACAAAGGACCGAGCCAAGGCATGGCGGCTAAAGACAACTCATCGAAGCCACAAGAAAAGAACAGCACCGCAAAGCCAAAGAAGGACACGAGAAAGTGGTGTGAGTTCCATAAGAGCTCCACTCACAACACAAGTGAGTGTCGGGCCAAGCATTCGCTAGTGGCCGAGATGAGGGCTTCTGAGTCAGATGCATGCTCCGACTCCGAATCAGAACCTGAAAAGGGGAATGAAAAAGGGAAACAGATTATTGATGCGGAGCCCAACGCCACTGTTGCCACTACAAAGGTCCAGAAGGAGGAACCGGAAGATCGAGAGGAGGAGGAACGTCTCTTCCACTCCCAGATGTGGGTAAAGGGCTCCCCTGTACAGTTCATTGTCGACAATGGGAGCCAAAAGAACCTCATTTCAGTAGACGCCGTGAAGCGGTTGGGCTTGCCAACCACAGCTCACCCACATCCATACACCATCGGGTGGCTTCACCAAGGACGAGATCTCCGCGTCAGCCGGCAGTGTCGCCTTCCCTATAGCATCAAGCCCTTCATGGATGAGGTACTATGTGACGTTGCTCCTATTGATGTTTCTGATGTATTATTAGGACAACCATACTTGTGGAAGCGTCATGCTGTGTATGAGTCTCGGCCTCGTGCTGTTATTGTTACTTTGGGAAATAAGTTGTACAGGATACCAGAGGTGCCACCTCCTGCTGCTATCTCTTTGGTTACTACAAAACAATGCAGTAAGCTCATTTCCCAAACCAGGAAATTCGTTTTCCTGATGATCCGCCCCCAGGGCAAGAAGAAGACTGTGGCCACGACCTCCAGACAGGGCTCCTCTGCACAACAACAGCAAATGGATAAGGTTGTGGGAGTACGGGGACATATTCACCTCACCCACGGGGGTTCCTGCGCATCGGAGTCAAGCACCGATTGATCGACCCCCGGTCCCCGCTACCTAATGGACCGATCTCTCGAGGCGCTGCGATGCAAAATGATGGCTCGGCGGTCCAGAGAGCTGTTGAAAAAGTACATCGGAGACAAAGTTCACCCATGCCAGCAGAGCCCGATCGTGTTGGTACGGAAGAAGGATGGGACGTGGAGACTCCGTATTGACTATCGGGCGCTGAACAAGATCACTGTCTGGAATAGGTACCCAATCCCATGGATTGATGGCCTTCTGGACCAACTCCAAGGTGCAAAATATTTCAGTAAGATCGACTTGAAGTCTGGGTATCACCAGGTACCAATTGAACCCTCTGATGTGTGGAAGACGGCCTTCAAAGCCAAGGAAGGCCTTTTTGAATGGCTGGTCATGCCTTTCGGGTTGAAAAATGCTCCCGCAACCTTCATGAGGATGATGGACGACATCTTGCAGCCATTCACCAACTCATTTGTAGTGGTGTGCCAGGTGATATTCGATCTTGACAGGACTTGGGAAGAGCACCTTCACCACATCGCGGCAAGTCCTCCAAACCTTTGCAACAACACAAGTTGCTGCCAATATGAAGAAAGTGCACTTTTGGCATGACCCGGGTTCAATATACGGACATTATTAGTGAAAGAGTGCATGTGAATCGACAAGATCCCAGTCATTGGGATTGGCCAGCCCCATCCCACTATATGAAACCCCACATGACTTTGCAGGGTCACTAATTTCTGCTGAAGGTTAGGTATTTGGGATTCTCTCATATCACTTTGCCCTTGAGTCAAGTCACCAAGGGAGGAGCGAAAGAAAAATTATTTTGGTCAAAATCTCAACAGAAGGCATTCATATAATTGAAACATCACCTCTTTTTTGCCCCAGTGCTCACATTACCATACTTGCAACAACCATTTGAGATTGAGCAGGATGCCCTCATTCACTGTTGAAATGATTCTTACTCAGGGACATCACGTGGCATTGACGGTGAGACATTGTCGACACGAGTTCGCAAGTACCCCACATGACAAGAAATATGCCCCATGGCAAAACTTGTCGGCTTGATGGAAGCATTACATTTGGGGAAGGAAACAATCATCCATACGAGACCACACAATTTTTCATGAAGTTCATACGGACACAAAGGAAGTTTCTTGAGAATGATAAGCATGATGGTCTACATACTCTTTTGCGGTTCATTTGAACATCAAGTATAAGAAGGGTAGCATGATCATATTTAGGGCCCTTTCAATGAGCCACGGTCGTGGCGCTCACCCGCGTACTCAACGCTTGTGGGCTGAGACTTGATTGGCCGCTTCTCTATGAGGGTGAACCAAAATTCGGCCACACTTACAAGGCACTCTTGGGGGCTATGCAAGTTCCCAATTTTCACCTCCAAGATGCACTTTTATGTCACCTGGGACACCTTTGTGTTCCTTCAAGCGATCGTTCCAAGATGATATGGGAAGCACACTACAGTCAAGTCGTTGGGAATTTCGGGGTCGAGAAAATAGTAGCAATCCTGCAGAAGTATTTCTATTGTCCGAACCTTCGAAAGGATGTCGAGAAGCACATCAGATCCTGCACTTCTTGTGCCATTGCCAAACCAACCATCAAGAAGCAAGGCCTATATACTCCGCTACCTACCCCTAGTCGACCTTGGGAATCCATCTCCATGGATTACATGTCGGGCCTGCCTTCTACTAAGCATGGAAATGACTGTGTTTTCATGGTCGTCGTGATTTTCGAAGAATGGCCATTATGAGCGCTACTTGAAGAATATCACGGCGAAGCCTTGCTAAACTCTTCTTTGAACGAGTGTGGGTGCACTTTGGGATCCCACAGGTCTGTCATATCGGATCGGGATGAGTTCCTCGGCACATTTTGGTCAACCTGCGAAAGTCGATGTTGGATGCCAAGCTCACCAAGTCCACGGCTTTCCATCCCCAAACTGATGGCTAGACATAGGTTGTCAACATGATGATTGTACACATTCTACGCATGTACACTTAAAAGCATCCACGCACATGGGATGAGATCTTTCCATATGTACAAGACAATTATAATCGGGCTCTCCACATATCAACCGACTACAACCCCTTTCAGGTGGGCCTAGGGTTCGAGCTACTATGTCTCGTTGACATAGCCATGCTATTTGTGGCTACTCAGGCCAATTCGGCTCATGTCCGGTTCTGAAGTTGACAAAGCCGGTAGCTTCATCGAGAGCATTCGGCCCATCCGCCAACGGGTTCATGATATGTTTGAGCAGAGCCAATGCCAAGTACAAGCAACGCCATGATCAACACGGGTGCCACACAAATTCCGGTGGGTGACCAAGTATGGCTACATTTGCAGAAGGAGCGCCTCATGGGACCTCACCGCAAGCTTCGCCCGCTCCGATACGGGCCGTACACCATCACCAAGGCTGTAGGTAACAATGCCTTCGAGCTTAGTATTCCACCATTCCTTGGTCTGCACCCAGTCTTCAATGTGGATCGCCTTCGTCCTTACTTTCCACCTCTACTGGACACCTCGGACATTGCGGAACAACTCACACCAACAGAGTTAAACCCAGACTGCATGGAACAGGCCACCACGGTGCATCATGGACATGCAAATCAAGAACACTCGCCGATAGAAGATCCAACTGTATCGGGTTGTCAAAGCTGGCCAACTCCTGCACCAAGGCAAGTGGTTCACCAGGGACCAAGTTCAACATAAGTTTCCTCATCTCATGGAGGAACTCAACGCAATGGGGACCATTGCTTCCTAAGGGGGGAGGAATGATCTAGGTGGATATTGGTGGTCACCCACCTATTCCACTTAGGGCTCAACCATTGTCTATTTCAATTTTTCAGTTTCGGCACAGTTTACTATTTTTAGCAGTTTTTCGGGTCTTAAACTTCCGGAGCCGTTTTGAGGCCCTAAATGATGTTTTTTGGGAAAACAGAGAGCAACATGGGTCTTGTTCCAAATTTGTAGTCCTCGGATAGATCTTTCTAATGAGGTATGGTACGCGTCAAACGGAGATCATATGCCAAAGTTATGCCCCTGAGAAGTTGAAACACCAATTTACCCAAACGAGGCCCATAGTTTTGGCGCTTCATCTCCTAGGGTTAGGGTTTTGAGTGTTTAGGGTTCCATTACTCTAAATGATAAATAATTATAATTTATCATTGTAACACGGTTAGAGGCTTTGTAGCCGCCACATCTCTTCTCAGAGATAGCTACCAGCGCCCTAGCTAGTTTTATTTCCATTCTATCTGTAAGCAAAATTCAGTTCGTTGATATTAATGAAATGAAGTGTTATTTCCGCTGCATCTCTATATTTATGTTTATATGTTCATTCTGTTGCGTTCCTGCATAAATCTGGATCAGTTTATGGTTTTAATGTGTGCGTGCAATTGATTTTATTTCTGCAATTAATGATCAATGGTAGAAGAGATTATGTATTGTGCATGAAGTCAAATAGTGTGTGATTAGGAGAATCTCGGATGTATAACATATCAGTTATATAATTTCTATATGGTATCAGAGCGATATTGATCATTGGAGCAATTGCAAAACATTGAAGCGGTTGAGTTTTGTGCTGGTGGAATTCGAATTTGCAGCAGTGTTTTCTTAGTGTCGAAGTTGAGATGTCTTTCAACGGATTGCGATTGGAGTATGCCCTTGAGGGTAGCTCGAATTATATTGCATGGAAGGACAGGATGGAGGTGGTGCTGGATGACAATGGGTTGAAGGAGTTCATAGATGCAGACATTCCAAAACCTGCTTCTAGCGATGCTGCCGCACTTGACGCATGGCAAAAGAAGACAGCAAAATGTCAAAGGATTTTGTTGGAAGGTGTGAAGGATCATATAGTGTCCAGCCTTCATGGTAAAGCTTCTCCATTCTTGATGCGGAAAGCTTTGACAGACTTGTTCCAAAGCAAGAGCGACCAGAGGAAGTTGGCGCTCAAGGATAAACTCAGGAACATAAAAATGGAGAAAGGCAATAGTATACCCAAGTACCTCACGAAGTTTGTCCAGTGCAGGGATGAGCTGGGAAGTGTGGGGGTTACTATAGATGAAGAGGACTTGGTGAGCTTGGCTCTCCTTGGGTTTCCGAAGAGTTGGCATTCCTATCAGGACTCTGTCAATGGTCGGGAGAAAGTGCCAGGATGGGAGTGACTTTGGTTGAATCTTGTGCAAGAGGAGATAAGGTAGAATACTAGGGACAGATCTTCATCGAAGAGTGCATATGAATAAAATTGCGCTTTGGCTGCCAAAGCAAGGAAGGGGAAGAGCAAGAAGAATGCTTCTCAATCCAGTGCGAAAGGCAAGAAGCAAGACATGTCCAAGGTGAAGTGCTTTCACTGTCACCAACATGGACATTACGCCACTAATTGTCCACAAAAGAAGAAAAATAAGCAGGCTGCTGGATCTACAGCTGGAGAGGCCTTAGCCTCGCAGTTTGAGCTGGATTTTTCGTTGATCGCATGCTTGGTCTCAAGTATGATGGGTTCAGTGTGGTTTCTTGACAGTGGTGCGTCTTTTCATATGACCGGAGACAAAGATTTGTTTACTGATCTGGATGAGAAAGATCTTGGAGTGCACATCAAGATGGGCGATGATGGTAGATACAATGCGACCAGTATCGAGACCATTTCCTTTGAGAGGGAGTCTGGTAAACCCTTCGTATTGAAGGAAGTGATGCATGTTCCAGGATTGAAGAAGAATCTGATCTCAGTGGCCATGTTAGGAGACAAGGGATATGATGTTGTCTTTAGCGAGGGAAAGGCTTTCCTACGCAGTAAGGAAACTAGTGAAACTCGGAGGATATGGGTTCGAGTTAAGAATCTTTATCAATTGCAGGTAGATGGTTGTGCAGCAATGGCAGGCAAGGCAGAAGGAGTGATGAACCGGGATGAGGGCGAGCTATGGCACAAGAGATTGGGCCATCTTCACCATGGTGCTTTGAAAATTTTGCAGCAGATTTCTACCGGGCTTCCCAAAGGTACACTTGCGCAGTTATATCAATGCAAGGGATGTACTTTGGGAAAATTTGTGAAAGCCATCTTTCACGAGAAGGATAGTCGCGCCACGACGATCCTTGAGAGAATTCACACAGACGTGTGTGGACCTTTCTCAGTAGCTTCGATAGCAAAGCACGCATACTATGTGATATTTGTTGATGATTTTTTTCGTAAGTGCTGGATCTTCTTCATGCAGAAGAAGAGCGAGACATACTCAAAGTTCTGTGAGTTCAAGGCACTGGTTGAGAAATAATCAGGGAAGCAGGTGAAGGCTCTTAGGAGCGACAATGGTGGTGAATTCATCTTTGGCGAATTCAAGGACTTTTGCAGCGCAGAAGAAATTCGAAGAGAGCTCATAGCGCCTCATAACCCACAGCAGAATGGGGTCACTGAGTGGAATAACAGAACGATCGTGGGTGTTGCACGGGCGATGTTGCATGATCAGGGCCTTTCCCATACACTTGTGGGTTGAGGCATGCAATATTGCGGTTTATGTGCAAAACCGTTGTCCTCACAGGATACTTGGCATGAGTACACCCGAGGAGGCGTTTTCTAGTAAGAGGCCTGATATTTCCTATTTGAGGATTTTTGGTTCACCTGTTTACATTCATGTGACGAAGGATGCTAAGAAGAAGCTGGAGCCGATTGTAGAGATTGGGATATTTGTGGGGTACACTGATACACCCCACAACTATCGTGTGTATCTTCCAAACAGTCATAAGACTGTTATGCGACGGGATATCAAATTTCATAAGGAGAAAGCCATGAAGTGTTCACTTGAGAGGGAGCCACACTTGCATGCAAATGAGGAGCTATTAGTTCCTAAGGATGAGCCTCGGGATGTGGATCAACCACAAGAGGAGGTTCATGGAGTGGAAGAGACCACTCATGCAGTGCTAACCATCAGAGGGCAGAAGCGCACTACCGAAGCTAAGCGACTGATTCAGGATGCAAAGAAGATTGTAGGAGCACCTACATCACAGCGTAGACAGAGACAGTCACCTGACCGGTATACTGGATACATGGCTCTTATGAGGAAGTGTATCGTGACAGAGCCATCCTCTTTCGAGGAAGCTATGGAGGACCCCGCATGGGTAGATGCCATGGTGGAAGAGTATGATTCGATTGTCAGAAAAAGTGCATGGGAGATTGTCCCAAGGCCGGAAGGGAAATCAGTAGTAGGTTCGAGATGGATCTACAAAGTGAGGCAAGCAGCTGACAGGAGTGTGGAGAAGTACAAGGCAAGATTTTTTTCCCGAGGCTTCTCACAGATTGAGGGGATCGATTATGAGGAAACCTTTGCACCTGTTGCAAGGTATTCTTCCATACGGACGATTCTTGCTCTCTCAGCGCAGTTGGGGTGGCACATTCATCAGATGGATGTGAAGATTTTGTTCCTCAACGGAGTGATTGAGGAGGAGGTGTACACAGAGCAGCCTGAAGGTTTCGAGATCTTCAGCAGCGAGTCTCATGTGTGCAGGCTCAAAAGAGCGTTGTATGGGTTGAAACAAGCACCTCGTGCTTGGTACACACGAATAGACAGTTATTTCACCGGACTTGGATTCTCCAAGAGTGAGGCGGATCCAAACCTATACCAGATTGTGGTGGAGGGTAAGTTGTTGATCATTGTACTTTATGTAGATGATTTGATTCTGACAGGTGGTGAACTGTTGATACACTCATGCAAGGCTGATCTTACAAAGGAGTTTGAGATGAAGGACTTGGGCCTCCTTCATTATTTCCTGGGATTGGAAATTTGGCAGCGCAGTGATGGATTGTTTGTGTCTCAAGGCAAGTATGTCGGGGAGATACTGGAGAAGTTCAACATGCATGGCTGCAAGCCTATCGACACTCCTCTTCCTGGTGGATGGAGGAAAGAGGATGCTACATCGGTAGAGGTAGTGGATGCCATTGTTTATCGACAGTTGGTGGGGTTGCTTATGTATCCAGTCAATACACGACCTGACATATGCTACGTTGTTAACCAGATTTCCCAAGCTATGGTTAAGCCTACCAAGCTCTTTTGGAAGGCAGGCAAGCATGTATTAAGATATCTCAGAGGCACATCGGGATATGTATTATGGTACAGACAGTCGGATGAGGTGAAGCTGTGTGGCTTCACGAATGCAGATTGGGCAGGGAGCCCAACGACAGGAAGAGCACATCTGGAGGGATTTTCAGTATCGGGTCAACAGCAGTTTCTTGGTATAGCAGGAAGCAGATATTTGTGGCACTCAGTTCAGCATAGGCCGAGTATATGGCAACGAGTTTGGCTGCATGTTAGGCTATATGGATGAGGAAGATCCTGGTCGGGTTGTTCGGTTCACACTTAGATCCTACTGTGATATATTGTGATAATCAGAGTTGCATCAAACTCTCGGTTAATCCAGTATTTCATGATAAACACATTGACATTCGGTATCATCATATCAGAGATTGTGTGCAGCAGAAGATCATGTTACTTTCTTACATTCCTACGGAGGATCAAGATGCTGATATCTTGAAGAAGGCACTCACCAGGAGCAAATTCGAATACCACAGGGGCAGGATCGGGGTGGAAGATAATCTCTATCTTGTTGAGAGGGAGTGTTGAGATTGCAACAAGATGATGAGCTTAGTGAAAAGAGTCGCCTTCACTAAGTGGGCCCGCAGGCTATTTTTGGCGCAATTCTATTTTTATACATGTCAATCATATTTTATGAATTGAAGGATGCTATTTGTGGATGGTTGGTCAAGTTGGAAAAATAGATGGAATTCTGTTTTTAGACATATTGGGCGGAATCTATTTTTAGATTGCCAGTCTAAAAATAGATATGTCGAATATTATTAGCTCTTAATAATATTTGGACTCTAAACATTATCTTATTCTCTTGGATCACTTCAGTTAAGTGCACAGATGTGGCACAGGAGCTGACAGAAGGAATTACGCTATTCTTGAGGGTTAAGTGGAGCTATTGCATGGATACTTCAGTTAGAACTCATGTGATAGAGTTTGGTGGATTTATTGAAGTAGTTGGTGGAGTTGTGTTCAGTTTAACTGAGTTAAACATAGTTGAGCTAGTTGTATCTAGTCTAACTTATTGATACACTAGTGAGAGTGGTGTGAATTAATTTTTAATTAATTCACTAATTATTAACTCATTAATCAACTAAAGAATACATCAGCTAACTACAGTGCATGGACAGTTTCGGTGGAGACCAGTGAAGAGGTAGGTGAAATAACAGTGTGACTATCAGTTGTGATTGTAATAGCTTTCCCATAAAACTGAAGTTGTGTAGGCAACTAACTCAGTGAAGGAATTGTTTTACATGGATTTGATGTCGTTTGATTGATAAACTAGGGTAATTTCAAAAAAAAATGAACTAATTGATGTAGATTTGCCTCTAATCGACCATTATATCAAGTTCAAGTATAATTTGTTTATGTTTTTAGTTTTTATTTCTTTTATAAAATATTTGCTTTAGTTGTTACTATAAAAAGAGATGTACGAGTGCATTGTCTACCTCAAAAAAAAAGCCATAAATATGGTCACCACAAGCACCATACAAGCTCAAAAGTTGGGTGGTTTAGAAACAAAAAAATGGCTCATTAGATGAATATTGGCCCATTGGAAGTACAATGGGTTTAGAGTCCATAAACAGTCCCAAAAACATCATAAACAAGCAACCCAAAGCCCGAGAATAATCACAGAACAAAAATCAACAACAACTGCGTCAGAGGCTCGGTAGTGGACATTGTTTTATAAGAGTCTTCGGGGATTACACCCCAACTAAATAGAAATTCTCTGAAGTATTATAGTTTTTTTTATGCATATTTCCAAAAGCATGAATTTTCAATTTACTCTACCAAACAACCATCTAGTATATTTATGGCCATTACTAGCAATGATCAAATTTGAAGGCCTAGTCTTAATTTAATTTTGAAGGGAATATATTTATCTAACTCTTCATAAATGAAAAGTTATAAAAAAAAATTGCACTTTTAATGACAAATGTATATTAAATAAAATTTTCATAAAAATAAATAAATAGTGTTTTTCTAAATATTTTAAATTTTTAATTAAAATTATCCGTAGTCTTTAGTTTTTTACAACTTGTATTGAATAAATTTAGTTCCTTCCTGTGTTCCAACTGAAAAGCTCTCATGTCAGATTATTGTAAATTATAGTATTTGAAAAATAAATAAAAAACATCTATCTCCAAATTCAAAAGCATCTCATTCCATAAATTTGATTATAAAAAACATCCATCTCCATAAATTAGAAAAATAAAAATTCAAAAACATCTCATTCCATAAATTTGATTACTATACAACCCATAGAATAAGAACTTTTACCATTGGAATATATTACGAGATATTCCTTTTATTTTAACAATTCCAATAATATATTTTACCATTAGAATATAATATGAGGTAATATTTTATTTTCACAATTCTATGGTTGGATCAACATGATGTAGTCAAATGAAACACACAAAATCTTTATGATAATAGGAATGACCAGAAAATAATCATTTTCTTCATTTTTCCTGTTTTAGGCAACTTTTAGCTGCCACATTTATTCATCATCCAAACGACTGTTTACTAAATAGAAAGAAACACATTAATTATGAAAGAATAGAAAAGAAATGGGTGAACAATGGTGAAGAATAAGATTTTCAACATTTAAATAGGGCTAATTTTATTTCAGAGTTCATATGATTTTTTTAAGCCATACTTCTTTTTGAGCCTTCAAAATTAAAGTATTTGGTGTACTTACTATTGAAATGTATATCAAGAAAATGTTGTTGTTTTTTTTTTTGTAATTATTTAATTTTGACTCTATTTGTATTTGCACTCATTATCATTCTCTTTAAATGCAGAGTAATTACAATGCTATTTATTCTAAATTTTAAGTCAAAGTTTATTTTTACCATATTGAAATTAAAGAAATTTTGCTACCTATTATAAATTTCACCTCTGCCCAAAACAAACAAAAAATATAACTTTTCATCAAATCCCTTTATAGATCTTAAAAATTGGCATATTTGTTTGTGTATTGTAGCTCTCAGCTTCACTAACATTAAACACACATAGACGACTAATTTTCCTACAAAATTTTCATTTGGCTTCCTCAACCAAAAGAAAACACATACCATTTTACAGTGCAATTTAATGAACTTGATTTAGTTGGACAAGAGTGGAACAAAAGGATCAAGGATTCCATGGGTAATGCTAACTTAGAATTAATGCATTCCCAAAGGCCAAAACTCTAGAATATCTTTCTCATTGTCCTTTTTGTAACAAAGGACCCTATTTATGGAAAAATCCATTGTCACTTGAAGATCTCACTTAAATATATGTATACATGTATGCCTTATTCTAACAATTTTTTGTGTTAAAAGTCTTTTGGTATATTTTTAATCAAATTTATACATAATTTATAGGAAATTATTAGAATATCAAATTTGATTGGTCAAATCCACAAAATTGTAATATATAAAAACTTTTCTACTAGTTTAGTTAAATCTATTTAAACACTAAAAATAAATTTTAAATAACAAAAACCATGGGCTAAATTAAACCTAATTTTACCATGTTCTAATCCAAAACTCCACACAATTAGTTTCTAAAAAAAAAAATCCTACTTATTTAGTTAAACCCTCTGTTTTTAAAAACATTCCTACATATTTAGTTAAACCCATTTAAACATTAAAAGGAATTTTAAATAGCAAAAACTACTATCTCACTTAACGTTGGTTTTACCTAGTTACAACAAAAAACTCCACACCCTTTTATTTAAAGGAGGATTGTAGACATGCTGAAGAGTGTGAGATGATAATAAAGATGGAGAAAATGGTGTAGTGTTGTGGGGTTGCTTAATACATTGAATAATATTAATTGAGGATTCACTCTATAATTTTGCATATGTACTTAAAATATGTTTTATAATTTTGTTTTTTAATTGTAAATTTATTTTTTTAAATATATTTATGAATAGCTACCTAATACTATGGAGCTAATTGAATTTCAATCTGAGTCTCTTTTGGACCAGGGAAAAAAAAATGGTAGAGGAGAACAACCTTTAGTGCCTCTAGTTTTAAACAAACAAAATAAAAGAGAGAAAATAAAAAGATGTTCAATGCCAGAAAAATACCTATGAATCTATGATGCATAGCTATTGTGAGATCCAGGACATAGAACAAAAAACTGCCCATGAACATGTTTAAAGCCCGCAACTGGTTCAATAGTTATCCAAAAAGAAACACAATCGAGAGACTCATCATGGAAAAAGACCATGGTGAAATTCAGACGAGAAAAGCAAACTATCCAGATGGAGAACTGGACTTGAACTGGACTTGCTAACCAGATAAAAATTATATGACCTCACTAACTGGAGATTCTCTCTACTTGAAATTCTGAATATTCGAGCTACAGAGAAAGAGTCACTCCTACATACAAAATTGGCTCTTCCCCAATTCTCCCGCTCTCTTTCGCAGTTCTCCAATTAGAATGGATGAAAAAATTAGTAAGAAAATCTAGACAAGAGAAAAATAACAGACTTTCATTAGGACTGTTCGATGCAACAAACTCCATACTCTATTAAATTTTATTTATTGAATCAGCAACCCTCGTAGTAGCGTGTAGCGTTGTCTAGAATCTATATATGTCAAGAGGGACCGGTTGTCATACAACCTTCAACTCCTTGGTAATTTAAATTTTCAAAAATGGCCAGCGGACTGGCAGGCCTTCATAGGGCATTTTAAGATATAATTTAATTTTTTTTGAAACTTGTAAAAGTCAAAATTTAAATTTTTTTGACTGGTAATTTCACGTTATCACTTCTTGACGTGTTGGAGGCCTCTTGAAGGGCACTAATGTATTCAATTTTGAACACTGATTACTGGTGGAAAAGAAAGGCACAAGGTTTAAAATAAAACTACGACTAGAGAGTCAAATTAGCATATGTGGAAAGAAGTGGCACTCTGCATTGGCCCACAAATATCACAATAAAACTCAAGCGCAGTTAACGAGAATAATCTTAAAATAATTGAATTAAAAAAATAAATTGATTTTTTTATAATGTAAACATCATAAGTGGTTTGAATTTTGGTCAAGGGCAAATTAATTGATGGTCAACCCAATATCTAATGCATTATACTTACTAGTAATAGAGATGATAACAATTTTTTAAATGTTAATTAAATTTATTTTGAATTGTCGTTTGATGTAAAAAATATGTATTTATTTCAAATTTCTTATCCTTAGATAATACTCATATTTATTTATATATTTTATTTCAACTAGAAACCAAGTAAGCTGCTAAGCAGCAAGTCTTTGCCACTAGAGCGAAGAGAAAACAAAGGGCAAGAGTGAGAGACTAAGTCCTTGCCACTAGAGCGAAGAGAAAACAAAGTACAAGAGTCAGAGACTATGAGACCAGTCAAAGCAGCCTAGCTCTGCTTTGAAGACACAATCCACAAATAATAATAGAGCCAAGGTTGAACTACCAAAAATTATGATAATAGTACAGATCTGAATCACACGGAAAATAGGAAAACATGAAACATTACTGACGCTACTAAGTTCTAACACATAGAATCCATGAACCTTACATCAATTGCTCTCAATCATATAAATAAGCATTTTGATATATCCACAGATTACTTTAGGTAGTAATATGGATTAATTGTCTTCCATGAGCCTAAAGAAAGTGGGTGCATTGATTGTGGCTGGTTGCAGTGGAGTCATTAGAGTCTAGACATATTCGAAATTCCTGTGAGCAACAATTTCATTCATTTCCATGCATTAAGGATGATGCTCCACAATAATGGCGACCCCTTTGGCTTTCTTGGTTTATTAAAAAATCATCGTATGAGGGACTAGCTAAGGAGGCTAAGGTAGAGGATTTTTATGTATATAACACTTCTACGGTATATGGTATTCATATGTTATTCGGCAGAGTTGGCCTTTCAAATTTAATACCGTTTTTAATTTTATTTTATATTTAGTTTTCTATATTTGTGATTATTATTTTAATACTAACTAGCATAACAGAAACCAAATAAATTTTTTGAGATTAGTTATATTCGAAGTAATCTTGATATGTTATAGTGTTAATTTTATTTTAACATAAATTAACATATTATATATCATTTTTGGGATTCGACTGTGTTAAGTAAGTCATTCTTTTATGACTATTTTCATGAGAGGTAATTGTAACTGACTAATTTTTCATGATTTTTGAATAGTCCATTTAGCACTCATTGCATCAGATAATTTCACAGGGATGAAGAAGTGGCATTGAAACTAGTGAAATAAATCACATAGCGTCAATCATCACTTAAGTCAGGTGATGCATGAAGAAGTGGCATTGAAACTAGTGAAATGAATCACATAGCATCAATCATCACTTCCGGTGCTTGCACTTGATAACCAGGGCTTCCCGAGAGGTCACCCATCCCAGAAAATGGGGTAGTAAGCTAAGTGGGCTTGATTGTGGGGAAAACTCCACAGTTAAGCACGCTTGAGCCAAAGGAGTTTTGGGATGGGTGACCTCCCGGGAAGCTCTGGTTATCGGGTGCAAGCCCCGAAAGTGATGATTGATAATATGTGATTCATTTCATTAGTTTCACTCACCCCTGTGAGCGTCACCTCATGCAATGAGTGCTAAGTGGACTATTCAAAAATCATGAGAAATTAATCAGTTACCCCATGCAATGAGTGCTAAGTGGACTATTCAAAAATCATGAGAAATTAATTAGTTACCTCATGCAATGAGTGCTAAGGGGACTATTCAAAAATCATGAGAAATTAGTTAGTTACGACGCACTTGAATCCCAAAAATGATATATAATATTTGCGGAAACCCCTCATACTTATAAATTAACATAATCATGCTAAATGTTTTTCAATTTAAGCTTTGCTCATAGCTTAGCACATAATTTGTTTAAATGGATACTTGCAAGTAGAATGCTATATTTAAAATTTAATTTTTGCTAATAATATTAGGCTTTATAATACAACTATATTAGGTTTTACGCTAATAGCTAGTAAGTTTTATAATAATTGTCGACGTTTTGAATCCCAACGAGGATCCATCTGCAAGTCGAGAATTGAATGAAGACTGAAAAAAGGTCGCAAAAAGTATAAATAGTGAAGGGATGAGATGAGAAGAGACTATAATTTATTAAAAAAAAATTAAAAAATAAAAAATAAAAAAAAATAAAAAAAAAAATTATTTTTTAAAATTTTTTCCAAAATTTTATTAATTCTAATTTTAATAATAAATATTTATTTTAAATAATAAGTATTTTTTATAATAATAGATATTCTTAAAAATCTTTTATTAACATTTATCTAATTATCAAACTCTAAATTACCACAAAATTATCAAACTCTAATTACCTTTTATTAATATTTATCTAATTATCAAACTCTAAATTACCACAAAATTATTTTAATTGTTACTTAAGATTTTTATTATTTTAAAAATTAAAAAAAAAAAATTTAAAATAAGGTTTTATTAATTCTAATTTTAATAATAAATATTTACAATATTTATTAACTTAATAATAAATATTTTTTTAAATTTTTTATTTAATATTTATTTAATTATCAAACTCTAAATTACCACAAATTTTTTTATTTTAATTGTTAAGATTTTTATTATCAATAATAAACTCAAAAAAAAAATATATATATTTTTAATGTCTAAATTTATTTTTTAATCTATATAATCTCGATGTTAATAAATATAATGAATTTATATTAAGTATATTAAATATATTTAATTAATTTAATAAAATCCTAATAAATTTTAATTTTAATTTCTATTAATAAATTTGATTTAGAATGTTAATTAATTAATTTTTATTAATAAAAATTAATTAATATAGATAATTATTATGAGTAAGTGAAGTAATAATTATTATGAAATGGCATGACCTAAAATTGCTTACTAAACAGGAGAAGAAGCAAACCTGCGAGATCATTCCTGGGGTAAGAAGCAAACCTGCAAGATCATACTTGGGATGAGGAGTGGGGATTCGAAACGTGGACAATCATTTTATGATACTGTCGATAATCTAGATTCTGCAAACCACAAAAGCTTGAAAACCAAGTTTTATAATAAATTTTTTTTGTCAATCAAAACATTCAAATTCCATTACCAAACAAGTACATACATAGGTTCTTGAGCATGTTGTGTCTCATTCCAATAAGATTTGTTGGCAAAGAGAGCTGGAATATAGAGCAACAGAGTTAACTATTTACATCTTATTTTCGAAGGGCTACGAAACCATATTAACCAAAAAACAGACAAAATAAGCAAACAACCTATCAACGACATTTCAAGGTGACAGATGAGGATGATGCATGTTTAGCGCTACTAGTTGACCTTGTTGCTCATGCATATAGAAGTCCATTTGTTCCAAATAGACCTCGATCTCCTCTAAACGTTCATTGGTTCGTCACTGGCTCCTACGAACATTCTCCAATTCTTCCAGAATTTCAAATCGAGAAAATGGAATGTCATTCTAGTATGCCACCATTTTGTTGTAGTCCTCATACCTATGGTCCCGCAAGATATTTGGGTTGGCCTAGATTCCTTGCAATTGAGCAACTATCGTTTCCATGGAGGGAGCCTGCACTACACGGCCGAGAGAAGGAGCCGGGTTTTTCATTTACTCCTCTTTTCTATCTAGACTAGCTCAGCGTTCCTCGCTGGAGGAAGAGACACCTCTCTCACCATCAAAGGGGCACCCATGATGCCCTCCTCCTCTGCGGGGTCGGCCTCTTTGGTGCGGCATATTGGCACACAACGATAATTGCTCTGTCAAAGTAAGACTCCAAACCAACTTCCCTGCCTAGCGACCACAATACACCAAAACCTCAATTCTCTGCCACAGGACAACACAACGAGATGGATGCAAAATACCAAATTCACCACCCCAAAACCATACAACCTCGAACTCCTCATAACTACAAGAGTGAACCAACTCTGAAAGCAGACACGGGACCCTGACAGAAACCTTACAGATGTTGCAGAACCACACCGAAATCCTCCCCCAACCTCTGAAGACCCACCCAACAAATGGGCAGAACTTCAAGAGCTGTTGGAAAGGCAGAGGATTCAATCACATAAATAATGCAAAGATTTCACACATGAACAATGAGTTGCGGCTCTTCAATTAATCTAAAACTCTCTTAATACAATGAACCCGTGAAGGGTATTTAATCTAATTGACATGCACATACTCTCACACATAACTGAACTTGATCAACTCGCTTAACTTACTCTCTAACTCACTCGCCAAATCTAACTGTAACTCAACTCAACTAATTCACTTAACTGATTGTATAATTCACTCAACTCTAATTCTGCATGCGGAAAGTAATTATATATTTTAACACTCCCCCTTAATTACGACCGCTAAACTAAAACATAACTCATGACAACTCAAACATGCCTGTTGGTCTATGTCTCAGCTAGGCTTACAACTCCAAGTTTCTTTTGTGAAACTCAAACAAATCTACTGCTAATGGCTTTGTAAAGATATCAGCCAATTGATCACTCATTCTACAAGGCTTCAAGTGAACTTCTCCATTGCTCACAAGTTCTCGAATAAAATGATATCTAGTATCAATATGCTTGCTCTTTTGATGAAACACACTATTCTTGGATAGTGCAATTGCTGATGTGTTGTCACAGTATATCGTTGTTGATCCTTGTTGTTTTTACTTGAGTCCATCCAATACTCTTCTTAACCATACTGTTTGACATGCTGCTGAAGTTTCTGCTACATATTCTTCTTTTGTTGATGATAGTGTAACAATAGGCTGCTTCTTAGATGCCCATGCTATCACTCCTGAACCGAGATGGAAAACATAACCGGATGTGCTCTTCCGATCATCAAAACTTCCTGCAAAATCACTATCTGTATATCCAATCAATTCTTTCTTTTCTGTACTTGCATACATTATGCCATAATCTCTGGTTCCTGCTATGTATCTCAAAATTCTTTTTCCAACACTCCAATGTGTGTCTTTTGGAGTCTCCATGAATCTAGAAATCAAACTCACTCCCTGCATAATATCTGGTCTTGTCGCTGTGAGATACATGAGGCTGCCAACCAATCTTTTGAATAGAGTTGGATTGACATCTGCCCCTTCATCATCCTTACTTAACTTTGTACCTGTTGCAACTGGTGTAGGTACAGGTTTGGAATTATCCATCCTGAATCTTTTCAACAAATATGTTGCATACTTATTTTGACAAATAAAAATGTCTTTTTCAGATTGCTCAACTTCAATGCCAGGAAAATATTTCATGAGACCTAGATCTGTCATCTCAAATTCTTTCATCATGGCTGCTTTAAATTCATCTATTTCAAGATCACCTGTAAAAATCATATCATCAACATATAAGCAAACTATCAAAATCTGTCCATGCTCATTTACCTTTGTGTATAAGGTAGGCTCAATGTTTCTTCTGAAAAATCCATTCTTGATCATATAACTGTCGATTATGCTATACCATGCTCTAGGTGCTTGCTTCAGTCCATAGAGCGCTTTCTTCAATCTGTAAACTTTATCCTCTTTTCCTTCAACCTCATAACCTGGAGGCTGCTGCACATAAATTTCTTCTTCTAAAATTCCATTCAAGAAGGCTGATTTGACATCCATCTGATATACTTTCCATTTGTTCTGAGTTGCTGTTGCTAGAACTGCTCTTACAGTATCCAATCTGGCTACCGGAGAAAAAGTTTCTCCAAAGTCTATTCCCGGTTGCTGCAAGAATCCTTTTGCTACAAGTCTTGCTTTAAATCTGTCAATCTCACCTTTCTCATTCACTTTATTCTTGTACACCCACTTCACACCAATGAGATTTTTATCGTTTGGCAAATCAACCAAATCCCATGTATCATTCTTTTCAATTGAATTCATCTCTTCATCCATGGCTTGCACCCAATTGTCATCTCTGATTGCTTCTTCAAACGAAGAAGGTTGGAATGCCAACAATGCAAAATTTGAACTAACATCCAAATCATCATAAATATCTTTCAGACTTCTCATATTTTTCTTACCTGATTCACTGCTTGGAGAATTCTGATTTGTGGATCTGCTTGAAGATCCATGCTGCTCTGAAAATCTGGGAGTCCTTGCTGGTGTGACTCTGTTTGGTGTCTGCTCTTTAGGTTCTTGCTGCTCCTCTTCTTCTACAAGAGCATCCTCCATCAATGGTGTTTGAGCATCGGTTAGTGTGTCTACAGTCCCATTCCATGACTCTTGTTCGTTGAACACAACATCTCTGCTAATGATTGTCTTCTTTGTGACAGGTTATACAATTTGTAAGCTTTTGACTGCTCAGGGTTATTACTGCAATAGATTTGGTCATTATGCTCGTGATTGTAGGAAGAAGATTGCAGATCAAGGCAATCCGAGAGCTAATGTTAGTACAGAAAATACTGACTCTATGTTTCTAGCATGCAACACCATGCATGCACCGTCTGATAAGGTCTGGCTATTAGACAGTGGTTGCAGTAACCACATGACAAGCAACAAGGATTTGGTTGCTAATTTGGATGTCTCAGTGCAGACAGAGGTAAAGTTGGGAACTGACAAGACTGTGGCTGTAGATGGCAAAGGAGTGGTCAACATTGTGACCAAGCAGGGGGAGCCAAAGACCATATCAGAGGTATACTATGTCCCTGGACTCGAATACAATTTGATTAGTGTTGGTCCACTGATGCAGAAAGGATACAAAGTTATCTTTCAGGGGCAACAGTGTGTTATTTACGACAAATCCCCAAGCAAGCAGTTGATTGCAAAGGTGCAGATGACGAGGAACAGACTCTTTCCTCTCATTATGAACTACAATGATCAGGTTAGTTCTTTTACAACTGCATGTTCTGATGCATACTGGTTATGGCACTTTCGGTTTGGACACTTGCATTTTTCCGATTTAAGATTGTTGCAGCAGAAACAGATGGTCAGAGGTTAACCTCCCTCTGATACCAATCTATTGGAAAGGTAGAGGATTCAATCACATAAATAACGCAAAGATTTCACACATGAACAATGAGCTACGGCTCTTCAATTAATCTAAAACTCTCTTAATACAATGAACCCATGAAGGGTATTTAATCTAATTGACATGCACATACTCTCACACATAACTGAACTTGATCAACTCGCTTAACTCACTCTCTAACTCACTCACCAAATCTAACTGTAACTCAACTCAACTAATTCACTTAACTGATTGTATAATTCACTCAACTCTAATTCTGCATGTGGGAAGTAATTATATATTTTAACAAGAGCCTCATGGAAAGACTCCCTACAGCAAACCAGTACCTCCTGAGCACAAGCCCACCATGAACAAGAGTCTCAAACACATGAAAAGGATATAATTGTCCCCAACATTGGAAAGGAAGACCCAGGTTACGTTTCATAGGGGTTTTGGGCCCCTATCTAAGGGCAACAACAAGCTCACTAGCCTGGGAACTTACAAACACAAGGACACATATCTTCACCTTGAAGTTGGATATGAACCAATCATACCACCTAATTTCTAGAGCAACAACTACACCACGACTATGAGACATAGAATAAAACACTAACGAAAGAAACTAGCCGAGGAAGATACACCTTACCACACTCGCAAACCTAGGTGATGCCTCCAATTCTGCTGGAAGGCTATTAGCTCAAGGAGGAGCAGTCGCGCAAAAGGAAACCGACCACCCACTGAAGCATGAACACCATACGTTTCCTCTCCCAGGTCCCAAACAAAGAAGTGCACACGGAACCAGTCGCAGGAGTCTACTTCAGGGAATAACTCCTCACCTCCCTGGCCATTTGACTTTCACCGTCAACCTGAACTACAACAGTAATTGCCACTAGGGTGCACTATCCCTCTTCTCATCGCCCATCACAGTGGAGCACAATCATACCCAAGCCAAAGCATAATAGGCAACAAAAAATTCTCCAAAACCGTCTTACACCAGGCGAAGTACCCACCACCTTCCTGCGTTACAAGTTGCATGTATGACAAATGGTTGGGGGTTGGGATCCCACGCTTGTTGGAGTGGTTGGTGGGATTTTTTTTTTGACCCACTTTGTATTTTTGTAAGCTATAGCTTTGGCTATGTATGTTTTTGTCGGTAAGTGGTAATCTTTGGACCCTACTTGCTTCCACCATTTGAAAGTCTTGGGCCACCCAACAACTCCCTTTCCTTTTCCAAAACTAAACAGGTCCCCACATGTACATACACAATTTGTGATGATTTCTTCTTGATTTAATTGGTTTGAATATCTTTCATATGCTTTATTTGTTTATTACAAGGTTCTCACTATTTTCATGTCATGACATTGGTTATTTTACTCTTTCATGTGAATGTATTGCACCTTGTGGACATTTTGATAATGGCTTGTAATTTCATAATGATAAGTTTGGATGCCTTATAGTCCAATATTATGATTCTCTTCTCAAAAACTTGACTGGTAATCCCTAAATAGTGATTCTAAGTACTACACATATTGGTAGAATGCTTAACTTAATTTTTATCCTATGACATAAAATACCATTCTATAAACTTTCATAACCTACCAATTTTGTGATTCGAATGAAATACCATATGTGTGATATAGTGGTTTAATATATGCAACAGTATGCTGTGTTTGCAACTATTATCAAACCAGCCCGGCCTGCGGCAGTGACTAATAACAAAGATAACATCCTTAAAGATAACTGGTTTCTCTCTGTACTCTTTACTTCGATCATAAATAACAAATATAAACTTCGATCAGAAATAACAAAGAGAAAACATCTTTAAAGATGTAATTATAACTGATTTCTCTTTATACTTTATACTTCGATCTGGTTTCTCTTTGTACTTTTTACTTCGATCATAAATAACAAATTTAAACTTCGATTAGAAATAACAAAGAGAAAACATTTTTAAAGATGTAATTATTCATCAGCAATAACAACTCATTGAAATTGCAGTACTACTACAGAGATGAAGCAATATCAGTAAGGCCATGCGTCAGAAAATACATAATAATCATCCTTTGTTTTTGGATTAATTGATTGTAGCTGGTACCCACTCATCACCCTGTATGAAGCTTTCAATAGAATACATTCCTACATTTCCCTCGGGAATCTGATTAGACCATGGCACTCTTCCAGAAAGCGTAGCCCCTGGCCCATAATTTTGGTATTCCCCATAGTAAAGTGTGTCAAGAGCAAAGTCCCCTGACCAAGGCATCCATCCTTCGGGGTTAATGAGCTCTCCCAAGTATGAGTTCATGAAAATTACTCTGGAGTACATCTTCCATGGCCGACCCAAATACGCCTTGTAAATTTTTGGGTTGGTATAGTAATCTTTCATGTATTCTTCAGTTCCATTGATGGTGCATTTGTGAAAAACAAATCCTGTGGGCTGAGCTGAGTCTATTCGGCCATGCGCAGTAACAGAATCTGATGATCCTTGGCTTGATTTTACTTGACGAGGACGCACCAGAATAACACAATTTTCAAAGACTGCTGCTGAATTTCCAAATATGAAGTCAACAGTTCCTTCTATTCTGCAGTTTCTGTAGAACTGACGAAGAGTATGACTGTACAGTGTATCCTGGTGGCCAAGAAAGGCACAGTTGTAGAAGGCAGAGAGATCACTATCTACTCTTAGGGCAACTGCTTGTTGACTACCTGGCCCTGCTGCATTTTCAAATGCAATGTCCCGAGCTACAAAGCCATCGGCATTTACAGCTGCAATTGTGAAACCAAATCAATTATAAGTTGCCAACAATCTAAAATTAGATTTACTAGAATTGAGGAATACGAAATTCAAGCTATGGAAAATACATCTGAACTGCAATATGAACGAACTTGTCAAACTGATTGTTCGTATTCAAAAACAAAACCTATGTTTTATAATTCAGCGTCGCTTGTGCCAGAAAATGAAGCAGAGATTGCATAGTAAACCATTTCTGAACTAATCGTTGTGAGCACACATTATATATATCCTTTTTTGGGTTTCTAATAATATCATAATAGTGAGATGTATTCTTCAGAAACTCGTTTTCGGTTCGGATATCTGACAGCACTTTTTCCATGTAATGTTGGTAAAGTTCCATATAACTGGTTTATTTTTCTTGATGCATGGAATGTATAGTTGCCATAGGCTTGCTTTTCCGAGCTAGTAGAATCGTAGAAATCAATTCTTAAGATTCTATTCTTAGCAAGAAAGTGATTGAGATTGATAAAAATGCCAGACGATATTGTGTTCCTATTTTCCTGTGTGCTTACCGTGGATGGTTACTTCACTCTTTCTGCCAAATATCTGTTGTGCATCTTACCTCTTCAGATTCAAAAATTGCTATCAGAGCAAGGTTGTGAGCTTCAAGAAGACATTTTTTGTTGTCAGGTTGGCGAAATTTGGTTCATGAGATTTTGGATTGGTAAGATCATGTTTTTGAGGTCTTGATAAGACAGCTGGACAGATGATTGTCCAAATTGTGGAGCTCAAATAGGACAATTCTCTGTTTACTGCAATGACTGATTTTGAAGTAGTCAACTTCAGTGGAAGGATGGGAATATATTTGTGGCAGAAGAGAAGAAATGTCTTATAGACATTCGGAAATTGAAGAAATAAATGGCCACAACTTCTATTGAGGAAGTTGAAAATGGAAGATATTCTTGTTGAGAGAGACTTGCAAGAGATGGCATTGAAGGATACTAAACCTGTTCTTATGCAAAAGGAAGAATGGGACAAGAAGAATGACAAGGCAAAAGCTTTGATTAGAGTAAATATGTCTGATTTTGGCACTCAAACTATTTTGGATACCACAACAGAATAGGATCTTTGGGATTAACTTGGATTGTTATAAGCCAAATTCCTCAATTTGTTCTTGAGATAAAGCTTGCTTTGACTATTAACAAAACATGATATACAGGGGCTTTGACGAAAAAAGGCTGGACTGCGCATGCAGACACCACAAGCACTAACCCAGACAAAGTCAGCAGGCCACAAAACAGGGCAACACTTAAAATAAAAGCTTAGTCTAAACAAGACTAAGGAAAGCTAGCACACTTGGGGATCAAGCTCCACAATATTTGCCTTCTTCTACTTGTCGCTTCTTCATCTGTCTGGAATCCACCCTCGTGTTGGGAAGCAGAGACATCAATGATCATCAGCTGTCTATTGTCCACTTCAAGAGATTCAGATGTATCATCTTGATCAGAAGAATCTGGGTCATGCTTCCATTTACCAAAACCAATAGAGGAACCCATCACAGCTAAGGACAATGAAGAAATCTGCCAAGAATCGGAGGTGATGCCCTATCTTCGGTGGAGGTGATGGGGGACATGGCATTCCCAGAATGCTAAAGAGGAATAGGTTCTAACTTCTGAGGCAGCTGTACATGTATCGCCAGGAGTATTTTCACAAGGCTTGGATAGCTCCACCCTGTAGTATTTGCTGAATTCTTCCACCAAGAAGGGCTCCGAAGAGATGCTTTAGATGTATTCTGGTCCTTTGCATTTTGGCATGAAATCCCAATGTGTCCATGCTCAAAAGGCCGTCGCCACCAGAATGTAATTGTTCATAATCCATAACCTGTGTCCAACGGTGATCACCATATTGCTGCACATTTGATCCAACATCCATGTGCTCAGGTCAACATAGATACTAGTTGACAGCAAGTAGTTGCAGATTTTGCCTCAATTGTTTTGCACAGAGAGAAAACGTTTCCAAGAACATCACCAATGGCTTCCAATGATTTGAGGTGCCAAAACTCCACGGGAAGCTTCGGCAAACGAACCCAGAGGATCCAGGATTTGGGGTTCCAATATCTGAGCTGGTTCATAACATGTTTGTGACCTTATGGATAATCGCTTCCACTGTGGGAAATCAATACTTTATCACTTTTTCATTAATGACTTCTCAAGGAATTCATGGGTTTACTTCATGGAAAGAAAAGTGATGCTTGAAAATTTTAACATCTTGGTTGTCTTGTTGGAAAGAAAGGCAAAGTTGGAAGAACATTAAGGCTTGACAATGGTGGTGAGTATTGTTTCAAAGAAATTGAGGCATTTTGCAAATGTCAGGGAATTGCACACTTAAAGACAACTCCACATGGTCTCGAGCAAGATGGCCATGCTAACAGACCAAATCAGACCTTGACAAAAAAATGCATGAAGCATGAGAGAGAATGCTAACTTAAGCAAAGGATTTTGAGCTGAAGCAGTTGCTACAACTAATTATTTGATTAACATGTCACCAAGTTCAATTTTGGGTGGCATGACACTAGAGGAGGTCGGAGCAGAAAGAAGCCGTCTTTTGCACATCTTAGTCTTAGGTTTCTGAAGTGTGAAACATACATTTGTGTGGCTAAGGTGAATAAGAGAAAACATGACAACGCATTGGTCAATGGCCTTGACCCTTTATTTGCTATTCAGAAGGAATCAGGGGCTACAAGTTGTGGTTTTCATTTGAATATTGACATACCTACAACCAGGATGTGATTTTCAAGGAGGAGAAATCTCGTGGAGATCAACATCAAGAATCCATTACAAAACAAAAGTACAGCATGTGGTGATTCCAGATGAGCATAGATGAATCGCTGCAATAGATGTCGAATATGGAAATTCTAGAGGAAAAAGATGAAATTCATCTTCCTTTTGCATTCTAGCAAGAGGAAAATCAATCATCAATGACAAGTAAAAATGTGCAACCTGAACAAGATCAACCAAATTGAGGGCAAATTTTGAGGAACCTTCGTAAGTGGATGAAGCCTAAGTGATATGGCCATGAGCCATCTAATTTTAGTTGTTTTTCTTTGTTTTCCATGGGTGATGAGCCAAAGTATGTTAAAGAGGCTCTTAGAGGAGATGAAGCTTCTTATTGGAAGAGAGTCATGGGTGAAGAAATAAAAACCTTGGAACATAACCAAACCTAGCATTTGCAGGAGTTTCCTGAAGGAAGGAAGGCAATAGATGCAAATGAGTGTTTAAGAAGTATAAGACAGATGGTCCGATGCAGCAATATAAAGCTCGTTGGTAACAAAGTGGTACTTTTAAGTGAGGGTGTTGATTATGACCAGGCTTTTATTTTGATGGCCAAAATGGCCGGTGTATTAGATTGATGTTGGTGCTAGCAATTGCTTATGATTTGGAAGTGGAGAAAACAGATGTGAAGACCATATTTTTTAATGGTGAGCTAAAAAAAGAAATCTCCATGAAGCAACCAAAAGGAAAGGATTTATGATAAAAGGGAGAGGCGTTTCAATTGAAGAGATCAGTATATGGATTGAAGCAGTGCCAAGACAGTGGTAACAGTGATTTAACAAATATGTTGTTGGACAAGCCTTCATAAGGAGTGATGCAGATCATTGCACTTGCTTCAAGCAACAATATAATCAGTTCATTATTCTGGGCTTATATATTGATGACAAAAATTTTGATTAGTCACAATAAAAAAAACTAGTCAAGGAAACCAAGTCCCATTTGTCATGTCAAACAGTTTAACATGAATAACTTAGGTGAGTTGCACTATTTCTTGGGAATTCAAATGAAGAGAGACTGCCAAAATTGGAAATTGTTTACCAACCAAAGAAACTATTTGTAAAACGTGCTTGAGCTTTTGAGCTTCTTACGATGGATAAGTGTAAACCTATTTGCACCCCATCTCAAGTGGGATCGTGGTCGTCCACTCACATGAATCCTAAGAGCAAACAAGAAGAAGAGGTGACGGCAAGAGTTTCATACATAGGGCGGTTGGTAGCCTTATATATTGTTGGAAATGTTGTCATTGAAAGAAGCAAATGAATGAAGCAAAGGAGACAAGCAGAGGAAGCAAATACGGAGACAGAGCCATTTTAATAGCAGTAGAGGCAGAGGCAGAGTGACAGAGGAGGCAGAGGCAGAGCCACAGATGTTATTCCAAGAATATGTACATATATATAAAAATTCAGAGAATCTTTTATACAGTCGGGCGTTACACATAACATTCCGGGCGTTTGAATTATGTTTGAAATTATCGCCATTTTTTAACAAAGCACTTGTATTCGATTGACATGGAGATTGTATATATGGTAGGTGCGTTATATATATATGGTTTATATATATGCATACATCGAAGAACCAGCGTGAATAGGAGCGAAACCATAGTCAGAGGCGGAACCAAAGTCAAAGGCGGAACCATAATAGTAACAAATATATATATATATATATATATATATATATATATATATATATATATATAGATATAATTGAAATCTTTGGAGAACGGAACTCGGAGTAAAAGCGTTGGATCAGAACCTGGAGTGGAGAATGGAACCTTGCGAGAGGAACTGTGAAGTGGTTTAGCGTGAACAATAAAGGCCGTAAGTAGATTTCATCGCATTGCCTATCGACCATAAGTGGTATTGCCCAGAGGAGCAGCGATTCCATTGATTGATCAACACGTGTCCTCGACCGACATTCCAAAACCGACGTTTAACGTGCGCCTTCGCGCATTAACTATCGTACCAGGACACAGAGCGAAATGGACAGGAGCCGTCGATCTGGTGGGCCGACATCTAACGGTGATCGCTTGTTGAACCCGCATGAAGGTTAATAAAGGAGTCCGGTGGTTAGCAAAGAATTGGTGAATTTTCCCGCTGCGGTGGTGAATTGGTGGCACGCTGGCGGTGGTGCATGGTGGAGCCACCACAAAGTGGTGTTTACGGGGGCTCCCATTTCTCCGTACACATCAAATGGGGTGAGGCCCCGCAGTTCATCATAGCCGTTGATCGGCGGTCAACATGTGATCGGCCAGTCAACTACGGGGGGTACCCTCCGTGTTAACCTCCGCGCTCTTCAACCCCCCGCACTCCGTCGATCTCCAATCAACTTGTGCACTGTTTAACCTGCGCCTGTTCACCGTGCTGCCGCTTGCGAATTGATCTCTCATTCTGGCAGTTGGAATTACATTCCAACAAGTTGTATATGGTTAATTGGTGCGATATGAAATATGAAATATGTGAACGGGGCCTAATACATATACACGGAGATGGACTGTCAGGTTATAATATTATATGGCGACGGTAAAGTTAATTCCTTGGGCTTAATAACAAAACCAGAAGTCTATAATTCTAGAGGCGGTATTATATGCATACCTGCTCGAGTTTGCTACCCATGCGGAACTTAAAGGGAATGGAGCTCCGTTTGATGCGAATTGATACAACTATGATTCAAACCATATATACTTCAAGGAGAAAGAGGAAGTATATGATATGATTAAGTTATATCAAGAGCATGCTGAGACACACAGGAACAAATTTGACAGGTGTTCAAGCACAGGAATCTGGAAAATATTCAAAAGTGCAGTAAACAGGTGAAATTTGCAGATGACAGTAAACAAAGAAGATGCAGAACAGTTTCTTAACAACAGTAGAAAAAGACAAAATCTAGTAAAGTCAAAGTTCAGAAGAGGAGCTGAGTGATATTGAAATATGAAATTAAGAATGTAAATGTAAATGATGTAATTATTTTTATTGTTTGTGATGCAAAGGCAAGTATCCTAAAGAAAAGACAAAATCCCACTGTAGCATGAAATTGTGTACATATTATTATGATTTTTAAATTGAGTTGGATAAAGAAATGAGGAGGCAGAAGACCAAGGGGTATGACCATTCATTTCGAATTCCTAGAAGAAAACAAACAGTCATCAAAATTCTATAAGTAATATCATTTTGAAATGCCAAAGAGAGAGTGAGAAGGGAGAGAAAGAGTGAGTAAAAATAATGCAGAAATAAAGCAGTGAAGCAGAGAAGAAAGAGGAGCTGAGCAGAGAAGAAGGAGAAGCTAATAGAGAATCTGAGAAGATGCAGAGATGATACAGGGAAGATATGAGAATAGATGAATAGCAGAGCAATTGGAACAAGACAGAGCTGATATCCAAGGTAAATCAGCAATTGTTTCTCTTTTGAAAGAGTGAGGAAGTTGGAGCTTCCCTATCAAGTTGTAGCTTGATAGATATACGTTCATATTGGTAATTGGAGCCTCCATGGGATTTAGTGCTATGAAGAAAATTAGGAGTTGGAGGCACTTGCAAGTTGTAAGCTTGCATAGTGAGAATGAGGCCTCACATGGATTAATGCCTACGAGAAAATCGGTGGTGAGAGGAGTTGGAGCTGCCTTTGTCTGTAATAATAAGATAGCCAGTTTCTCCTTGTAGTTTCCACTTATATCTGACCGTGTCTGTGCATGATGTCTATGTGTTGATATGGTTTATCTAATACGCTGTCTACTTGTTGCTCATATTAAGGCTTGTTGTTACATTGTAAATCATTTGATATGGCACTCACTAATAAGATTTCATATTAAGTTGATCATGAGTGAAGGTGTAAATAAGTTTTAAAGAGAAGTTTTAAAGTCCATGTATGTATTAATGGGATTCACGCCCCCCCCCCCTCTGGGTTTAATTAAGGGTTCAACAT
>JAXQQM020080519.1:0-16659 GCA_034641835.2 Pinus albicaulis | reverse complement strand
AGTGGGAAACAAGACTCCTTGGTGACCCCTTGGGTCCGGTGGGAGAAAATTGCTGTCCCGAAAGGGATGGGAGGATGGGGATTGAAAAATATTTTTCTCTTTGCTCAGGCCCTGGCTGCGAAGAGTGGGTGGAGACTTATCAATATTGATAGTCTTTGGACCCAGGTGATCAGTCAGAAATATATTGCTCCATTCTCTATTGTGGATTGGATAAGGAATCCTAGAAAATCCTTTGCTGGTGGCTCGGTGATTTGGAAGGCATTTGTTAAGTCTTTTCATATATTGGAAACAAGTCTGGCTTGGGATGTGGGTAGTGGCAGGAAGCTTCGGGTTGGTGAGGACCCTTGGTTGGGCAGTGATATTCAACACCTCCTTCCGAGGCATACAGTTGAAGCATTAAGGCAGAGGGGGATTACTTTCCTCTCCCAACTTGCTGATCCGGTTAGGAGAAGGCTGGGCATTCAGCCGTGGATTTTGGCCTCTTCCTTGGGGCTGGAAGATCAAGATGAGAGGGCTTTGGATGCTTATATACGTGCTTTAAAACAGGCTCACATTTTGTTGCAGGATAGGGAGGATATGATTGCTTGGGATTATGATTCTTCGGGGATCTATTCCCCCAAGGCTGGTTACTCAAAACTTAGTTCTGGGGCTGTCTTGGGTGCGGAGCGGTGGTGGTGGAAAAAACTCTGGAAACTAAATTTCCCTCCGAAGACTCGCCTTTTTATGTGGTGTGTCCTTGAAAATAAAGTCCCCACCTGGGATGTGCTACAACACAGAGGTTTTCAGGGTCCAGGTTGGTGCAGTTTGTGTCACACTGATGTGGAATCTGTCAATCATCTCTTCCTCAGCTGTCCATTCATTAGAGGTGTCTGGCTGGAATGTTCCAGATTACTGGGTTTCCTTTGCAGATGGGAGGGTGTTTCTCTGTCTCATGCATGGGATTCGTGGTGGGGGTCTTATGCTGAGCAGAATATAAAAGCTTTGCCTCTCCTTGTCATCTGGGGCTGTTGGTTGGCACGTAATCGGCTGCTTTTTGATGGGACGGTCAGCACTCCTGAGATTGTTGGGGAAATGACCATTGGACTGCACTCTACTTTTCCCATCCACATTCGGGCTGCCAAACAGAGGGAGGTCCTACTGTTGGATATTGACAGGAGGAATCCTTGGGGTTATTTTGATGGGGCTATGCAGCAAAATATTTGTGGTGGGGGGGCTCTACTGTACCTGTCGGACGCTCATTGGTTTGAGATCTCGGCTGGGCTTGGCGCTGGTACTAACAATTTTGCTGAATTGGTGAGTCTCAAGATACTTCTGATGTTTGCAGTGGAGAAAGGATGCCGAGTGCTAAATTTCTATGGGGACTCATTGAATGTGATTAATTGGATTAATGGTATTCAGCAGTGCAGCGTTCATCATCTACAAAATCTGCTCTGTTCCATCATGGAGATCCTCCGCTCACTTGATTCTTTCTCCTGCCTACATATATATCGAGAGAATAATGGGCTTGCTGATCAAGCCTCAAAGCGGGGGCTTCGGCAGGATGATGGTCTCTGGAGAATTCGTGAACGTCAGGATGGAGGCACTACATTAGTTTTTCCATCCTTCCCCTTTTGACTGAGAGGTATTGGGTCTCCTATGTTGGCCTGGAAACAGAGAGGCTAACATATGGTGGTTCTTTTATACATATGGTTTTGTGAAGTAGTTCGAGGTTTCCCACTGAGCTATACTTGGTCAATTGCTCAATGGGCGGCCTGTTGTGGGTTGGATCTTTCCACAGTTTCCACACTTTTCAGATATGGACTGTTGTTGGTATGCGTTATTTTCTTTTTTCTTTTTCTACAACTAAATGCAAGAAGCAGCCTACAGACTACACAGAAGCAGTGCAGTCCTTTTCTTTTTCTACAACTAGAAATGAAAGAAGTAGCCTACAGTCTTCTCAGAAGCAACTGGAAATGGTTTTTTTTGTTTTGGCAGACTATACTGCCTACACAGAAGCAGAGCAAACATATACAAGCATCACATATGTGCCTGGCTTTAGTGGTTGCCATCCTTCAGATCTTTATGGAGGTCTTGACATGTTTTTATTCTACAGGATTGAAACTTTCGATTTTCTTGCTGAGGGCTGATTGGGTATATCTGGCGGTTTGTAGAAATAGTCAATGGGTTGCCATCCCTGTAGATCGCTATCACTCTTCATTAGACATTGCAGAATGTTTAATTCTCATTGAAGGACTTCAACAGCGCAAAGGTTTTATAATATAGAGTTCTCTGATCCCCTGGGCGGTGTTCTTTTCTGACCGTGGACTTAAATTTTGCTGGCAGCGTTCATATTGGCTCGGGTGAATGATTGTATAAGAGTCAGCTCAACATATGTTTGGTTGATTTTTTATTTCATGGCAGTGGATTTGGTCTGAGCCATAATTGAGCAGTTTTTTTGTTTAGCTATGACTTGAAAATTCACTCTAGGAACTTATAGACAGTTCTGGTATTTGAACAGTTTGTATTAGCCTGACAACTGGATCTGCATAGGCCAGTTTAAGATCAGTCACAGACTCTTGTAAACAAACATTGGGGTTTGTTTTTTCTGAACACACATCTATGTGTTTTCACATTGTAATTTTGTTCACACCTGCTGAAATAAAATTATGCTTTTTTCTCGAGGAAAAACAAATTCTGTCTCCACCAACCTTGCTTTATACCTCTCCTTCTTTTCATCACCTTCATGCTTAATCCTGTATACCCATTTGTTTTGTAAAGCCTTTCTACCTTTTGGGAGATTTACTAATTCCCAAGTTTTATTGTCCAACAAAGAGTTCATTTCTTCCTTTATTGCTTTCTGCCATTCTTTATTGGGCTCAACTTTACAAGCCTCTTGAAAACAATCAGACTCACCTTCATTAGTTAATCGACTATAGTTTGAAGGAGGAACCTTTATGAAGGTTTATGAGGCCTAGAATATTTGCGAACCAACTGTGGTGATTCGTTATCAAGTTTAATCTTTGTAGGGGTTCCTGAAAGGTTCCCTCTTATTGATGTTCATCATTTTCCACTTGTTGTCCTTCCTTCTATTGAATTTGTTGTCCATCTTCTTGCATTGGTAGGATGTTTTCATGTTGCTCTTCAAACTTGTCAATAAATTACTTGACCTCCAACTTACCTACAAACCTTTTAAACATCTCTGACTCATTAATATAACATCCCTACTTCGAATAACTTTATGTTTTACTATATCCCATAGACGATAACCAAATTCTTCATCCGTAGATCCCATAAAAATGTATTTCATAGAATTATCGTCTATATTAGTTCTATTTCCTTTGGGAATATGCACAAATGCTTCACAACCAAATATTTTCAAATGGGAATAATTCAACTCATTACCAATCTAAACTTCTTGAGGAATGTTTCCATCCAAGGATGTAGTAGGAGATCGATTTATAAGGTAAGAAGTTTTCCTTACTGCTTCTACCCAAAAATGATTCTCCAAACCAGATTTTGAGAACATACTCCTCACTTTCTCCATATTAGTGTGATTCATCCATTTAGAAACACCATTATCTTGAGGAGCACTAGGCACAATCTTCTCATGCTTTATGCCAAAATTATTACAATATTCCTTTCATGTTTTTGAGAAATATTCTCCACCATTATCTATTCTCAAGCACTTGAGAAATTTGTTAGTTTCTCTTTCAACAACAACATGAAATATTTGAAATATTTGAAACACTTCACTTTTAATTTTAATAAGGTAGGCCCAAACATTCATAGACGCATCATCTATAAATGCTACAAATATGATGCTTCTCCTAATGACTTAATGTTAACAAGCCTAAACACATATGAGTGTATCAATTTTAACAAATTTTTGTTTTTATCATTGCCACCTCTAAGGAATGAAACCCTTCTTTTTCTACCATATATATAATGCTCACAAAGATCAAGATTATAATATTTCAAACTTGGTAGTAATTTTTTACCAATGAGGATTTTTAAGCCCTTCTCACTGATGTGACCCAATCAATTATGCCACACATATGTTGAATTTCCTTCTTTTTTGATACCAACCAAATCTAATTTTCCTATCATTGCCTTTAATGTATATAATGTTCTTTTCTTGGGTCCTTTGGACATGATCAATGGTCCTTTGCTAATTTTCCAACCTCCTTTTCCAAAGTTTCTGTAATAGCCTTCATCATCGAGTTGTCCCATATGGATCAAACTCATGCACATTTTTGGTACATGTCTGACCTCTTTCAACAATATATCTTGTCCATCCTTCATCTTGATCTAGACATCTCCCACTCCAACAATATTGAAAAAATGATTATTCCCCAAATTCACTCTACCATAATCACCAAGATTATATGCAACAAAACTATCTTTGCATGGGGTTACATGGTGAGATGCCCCAGAGTCAGGGATCCAATCAAAGCTACTGCTAGATGTATATAAACATGCATCTTCTACTGAAACAGTAAATAACACATCACCATATGTTGCTACAAAATTAGTCTCACCTTCATTTGCATTGGATGAATTGTGATTTGTATTGGTCGATTTTTTATCCTTTTGTCCTTTATTCAAGACCCAACATTATTTATTCATGTGCCCTGGTTTGCCACAAAGAAATTAGATGAAGCTACCCCTCTTTGATTTTGATCGACCTCTTGACCTTTAACACCCCTGTCATCCTTGACCAATTCTCTTACCACGATAAGTTAGAACTAGAGCTTCTCCTCCCTGGTTTTCTGCAATTGAGTTGTGTTGCAACTCCCCATTCATTAAAATGTTATTGACATTATCAAACTTCAGGGTCTTTGTAGGTGCTTAAGTGCTCATAGCTACAATTATATTTTCCCAATTGTCTGACACAGAACACATTAACAAAATAGCTCTAATTTCGTCATCTAGAATTATTTTAACAGAGGAAATCTTACTAATAATAATATTGAATTCATTCAAGTGCTCAATAACTGAAGCACCTTCCTTCATATTGAGATTATAAAGCTTATTCATCAAGAACACTTTGTTTGATGTCATGTTCTTCTTATATATATCATGGAGCTTTTTCCATAATCCTTTTGTCATCTTTTCTCCGGACACATTGAAATACAAATTCTTTGTTACATATTGGTGAATTATTGCAATCACCTTTATATCTAGCTTATTCCATTTTTCATCCACCATTGAGGAGGGTTTCTTTGCTACACCATCAATTAGAAAATACTGATTTAGATCAGTATAACCTCCATATGTGATTTCCATATGGAAAAATTAGCCTCGTTCAACTTCTCCATGTCAGTTAATGTTGTCGTCTCCATTCTCAATAAAATTCACGCTCCAAAATCCAAACTCCACATACATAAATCCAAACTCCACATACATAATAAGACTTTAATACATATTTTTAAAATAAAAAATCCACCTCCTTTGAAAAAAATTATCATACAAAAAAGGAGACCCTCTTCTTCTTAATTAATTGATTAATTAATTAGAATACACCACTTCCAACCCCATTATCAAATTTAAGAAATAAAATCATTATATAATCATTTCCAACTTAATTAACTTATTTAAATGGACCCCATTCTCAATTTAAGAGATAAAGCCTTTACATAATCGTTTCCAACATCAACTTATTTAAATGGATGGCTACCTTCATAAAGTCATTGTAACAATTGTCGTTCATTATCGCTAAATTTACTTATTTCAATGGCTACTGATTATTTTCATTGAGCCGAGAGGCTCTTTCTACAACCCAGTCGATGTGTAACGATGTCTGTTGGAAGCTTATAAACTAGCAATTGCACCATATGTTGTAAAGGAACCGTTGTAAAGCAGTAACATATGAAAGAGTAGTATAGAGGAAAAATATGTGATATGTTATGTGATTTAATTGAATATTTAACTTATAAATATGGATTATTTTATTTAAAAAAAATTATAGGTTTGGATAATTGTTTGGATAAAGAAATTGGTTTTTTTATAACCTAGTTAGTATAGATAGTGTATAGAGTGTAGTGTGCAGAGTTTTATGTGATTTAATTGAATATTTTAGAGTGTATTGTGCAAAGTTTTATGTGATTTAATTGAATATTTAACAGTGTAGTGTGTAGAGTTTCATGTGATTTAATTGAATATTTAAGTTATAAGTAACTACTCTCACATGAATCATGTAGTATAGCTACTAACACATGAATCATGCAGGATAGCTACTAACAGCAAGATTGGGCTATTCTGTTACATTTATGTATTGCTCTTCAAACGTGTCTTTGATTTTCTCAACTCTATCCAATTAATTGGTGATTACACGAAAATAAGTGTTATGTACCAAAATATTCGAAATTCACATCTCCCAAATTTATATATTTACTAAAGACTATATTATTCACCTAAAATATCTACCTTGTCAAAGAAACATAATCAGTTATCAATTTCTCTAATCCAAATATATATAATAATAATAATAATTTAAGACTCTTAAAAAAAATTAAATATTAATTTCCTCTAAATGCATTTGGTGATAGAACAAAAAAGTGTTTGATTTCTAAAAATTGAAACCCAATCTTTTTTAAAAATAGTGCTCTAGTTAACTTTCACCGAAGCCTGCAACCTTAAACCGCATGGCAGCTAGCCCTGCAACTTGAACAAACAGATCATTATTTTTTTTTATGAAAAGATTAGAAACCCAATCTGTTTCAAAAATAGTGTTTTAGTTAACTTTGGCTGATGCGTGCAACCTTAAACAACATGGATGCTAGCCGTGCAACTTGAACGGACACATCTTATTATTATTTTTTCAGTAAATCAGTGATACAAAAATATATATGATAATTAATACAAAGATTTATAAGACCAATAATACAAAGATTATTATTATTATTATTCAGTGGATCAGTAATACAAATAAAACTAGTATAGCCCTGAGCAAAGATGACACACACAAATGCAGATTTTTGAATTTACCTATCGAACTTTTATAAAAATCTTGAAACAACATGGTGGACCCCAAACCCACATGCACCCACAAGTAGTACAGATCTAATAGTTGGATCTGTTTCAAGATTTCCTATGGATTTGATATATATATATATATATATATATACACACACAGAGGGGTTTCAATGGAAATTGATAAGTTTAACAACCTCTGGGTCTTTTTCTTCGACTCCCCTTCTGCGAAATCTGAAACCTTCTTTTTCATGAAAATGGGATGTCAGTAATTATTTCTTCAACTGCTTCATGTGGGTCAAGGGAGTTTGATATTGCAGTTGATATTACATATGGTTTCTTTTCCCAAAGGGCCGAAATAACAACATTTAATGCTTTGATGGGTCATCTAGGTTTTGTTTTTATAGATCATTTTTTAATCAGAAGTGTTGAAAACGCTGCAGCGGGTTTTGTAATTTGACTATTTCGAAAACGATTTTCCTTATTCGATTATTTTTTTAACTGATTAATAACAATATTTAATCAGAAGGTAAACACTGTTTCAATCGTCTAAAATCAAAATAAATGGTGCACAATGGTAAAGTGGCAGTTAGGGGAGTTTTTTTCAAAGAGAGACTCTTTACAGGGTAAAAATTTATAATTTTTTAAAATTATTATTCACATTCTCTAGATCTGTGTTTTCTGAGTTTTTGGGTGCTAGATTTGTGTTCGCTGAGTTGTTGGGTTCTTTGATTTTATTTACGAACACTCAAAAAGAGGTATGGTAAATAATTAAAAATATAAATAAATTGGAGGTATGGCAAATAAATAAAACTTGTTTTTAGACTTACTCTAGAGCATAAAAATATATAATTAAACTTGAGGTATGGTAACCTCTTTTTATACTTACTCCGAGGTATGGTAAAAAAATAAAAATATAAACATACTAGAGGTATGGTAAATAAATAAAACCTCTATATTTACTCGATAAACCTCTTCATATCTAAGAAAACTCCAAAAGGAGGGTTTTTAGGTGAATCGTATGCCCAAATAACATGGGACAAATTATTATATTAAATCCCATAGGCTAAATACTATGGGCCAATAACATGGGACAAATTATTATATTAAATCCCATAGGCTAAATACTATGGGCCAAAATAACGTATTTATAAAAGAGGTATGGTAAATAAATAAACATAAAAGATGTATAAAGAGGTATGGTAAATACATAAAAATATATCAAATATGATGAGAAATCAACATCTACGTATATATGGGCCAAATATCATGGTAAATAAAAGAGATATGGTAAATAAATATAAATATAAATAAACTTGAGATATGGTAAAAAATAAAACCTCTTTTTATATTTACTCAATACTCATCTTTATTTTTATGAACACCTAGAAAAGAGGTTTTATTTAGCTAAAGTCTATGGGCCAAATATAGCCAAATTATTATTAATAGCACGCAAAAAAAAAACATTATTAACCCTAATATTAATATCAAAAGATTATTATTATTATTATTAAATCTAATATTCATATTAATATATTATAATATTAATATTATTAAATTTAATAACATTGGATTAATACAATATTAATTTTTTTATATTTTAATATATATTAATATATCATTATATATTAACTCTAGATATATATGGGAGGGAAGAAAAAATACATAGAGTCATAAAGGTGGAGAGATGGCGAGTCACAAGAGAGAGATGAAGATAAAATTAAGGAGAGGGGAGAGGAGAAATCAAGAGAGAGAGGGGGAGAGGAGTGAGAGAGGTAGAGAGGGGTGAGAGAGGGAGAGGGGGAGGGAGACATAAAGATGGAGGGGGGGAGAGGGAAGAGAGAGAGGAAGATAATGAGAGGATTGGAGGGCAGAGAGAGAGAGAGAGGAAGGTAGGAGAGAAATGGAGAGAGGGGAAGGACAAGAGAGAGGACTTGAGATAAAGGAGGAGAGAGGGAGGGATAGAGAGGTGGAGTTGGAGGGGGAGAGAGGGAGGGAAGAATAAATACATGGAGAGTGAGAAGTGGAGAGAGAGAGGGAGTGACATGGGATAGATGGAGAGACAATGTGTATGTTTAGGGGTGAGATAAAGAGACGAAGAAGGAGAGATGGAGAGAAGATGAGGAGAGAGGGAGAGATATAGTAAACTAGAGAGAGAGAGAGAGAGAGAGAGAGAGAGAGAGAGATGGTGGAAGAGATATGGAGGTAGGAGAGAAAGGGAGAGAGAGGAAGGATGAGAGAGAGAGGAATTGAGAGAGGAGGAGGAGAGTGATGGGGGGGAGAGTGGGGTAGGAGAGAAGTAGAGAGAGAGGAAGGACGAGAGAGAGGGATTGAGAGATAGGAGGAGGGATGGAGGGAGAGTGGAGTAGAGAGAGGAGTAGAGAAAGGAGTAGAGAGGGATGGATAGAGAGATGGATTTGGAGGGGAACAAAGTGAGGGAAGAAGAAAGACATAGAGAGTGAAAAGTGAAGAGAGAGAGGGAGTGACAAGGGATAGATTGAGAGAGAGTGTATATGTTTGGGGTGAGATAAAGATACAAAGAAGGATATATGGAGAGAATTGGAAAGAGAAGGTGAGAGGGAGGGATACAATAACAAAGTTAGAGGGTGAAGAGAGAGAGAGAGAGTGGTGGGAGAGAAAGGGAGAGAGAGGAAGGAAGAGAGAAGATGTGAGAGAGTGAGGAGAGGGGAGGAAAGAGATATGGAGTTGGAGGGGGAAAGAGAGGGAGGTAAGAAGAAAGACATAGAGAGAGAAAGGTTGAGAGAGATAGGGAGTGATAAGGAAGATGGAGAGAGAGGGAGAGAGGATAACAGGAGGAAAGAGAGATAGAAGTGGGTGAGAGGAAGAGAAGGGAAACATAGAGATATAGATGAAAGGCGAAGAGAGGGAAGAAGAGAGAGATGCAGAGGGGGAGGGAGGGACATAGAGATTGATAGATATGGTGTGGGAGAGTATGTGTGTTTGGGGGGGTTTGAGATAAAGAGACAAACAAGGATATATGGATGGAGATATAGATATAGATGGAGGGGGGGAAGAGGGAAGAATATTTCTTGCACTAGATGCATTGATTCTTGTGTAGATGATGATTTCTAATCTTATTTGATTTCTTACACAAGATGGATTGATTTCAGTGTAGATGGGATTACATTGTGGCCCACTGGGATTACATTATGGCCCCATGGACTCCTATATATAGAAAGGAGGTTTTGTAAATTGAATCATCCAAGAATTGTTCATTCATGTAATGTATTGGAGGTTGCCCCCTCGAAGTGGCTCATTTCTAAGGCGTGAATATCTCTTTTCTTCTCTCTTTGAAGCTGGTTACACAACATTTGGTATCAGAGGTTTGGGATTCTAGGGTTTCGCTGCTCCAAACAGGTCATCGTGGAATTTTCGCTATAACTTTTTTTTCTACGAAGCTTCAGAAGCTGAAATTTTTAGGGTGCGAAGCTGAAATCTTGAGGAAGGTTGTCTAAAAATTTCAGATCTTGGTTCGCAATATTTGAGGAGATATCATCTGTGGAAGTTAGGTATTTGTTCAGGCTCATAAACAGGTCATCGTGGCATTTGCGCTATAATTTTTTTTGTACGAAGGTTCAGAGTCTGAAATTCATATGGTGCGAAGCTGAAATCCTGAGGAAATTTTTCAAAAAATTTCAGAACTTGGTTCGCAATATTTTTGGAGATATGATCTGTGGAAGGTAGTGCTTTTTCAGGCTCCTGAATTGCATCTCAAAGAGGTGATCGTGGGAAAACTTCAATAACTCTCTCTCTGGGCATTGGATTGAAGTACCGTAAAAATTGGTTGCAAGTACACAGACTGAAGTTTCTGGGCTATCAATTTCAGAGACAAAGGACAAAACAGTGACACGTGGCAAGTCGTACAAGTTCGCTCTACTAAACCAGTCCAGAATTAGGTCATTGTGGGAGATTGGACACAACTTTGTCTTGGAGAATCCAAATCAGGTCAGACCTGTGGCATTTGAAAGAAGCTTCAGAGATATACTACAGGGCTGAATTTCAGATATCAAATATTTTCAACTACAGAGATAATTCAATTTCAATATCGAGCTCCTAAAAGCTAGTAAAAGGTGTGTATTTTTTTCCGAATTGCATAAGTCTTGTTTGAAGAATCAAGTTGAATTGATTCCAAGGGCATCTTGTAGAACAGATATCAATATTGGATTCTAAAATGGCCCCTAAAAAGAATTCAACACCCATCAAGCCTTCAGAAGGCTCTACCATGACTCATGAAGATGAAGAATTGCAACATGATCTATCAAAATTACAAGAACACGTGCAACAAATTTCACTCTCGCAAAGAGAAGCAAAAAATGAAATGGAAGTTTTGAAGAAAGGTGTGGAAGTGAAGATGGATGGTTTGAAGAAAGGCATGGAAGCTAAGATGGATGGCGTGGAAGTAAAGATGGAAGGTTTGAAGAAAGGCGTTGAAGCTAAAATGGATGGTGTGCAAGCTAAGATGAATGGCATGGAAGCTAAGATGGATGGCATGGAAGTGGGCATGGAAGCTAAGATGGATGACATGAAAGACAACATAGAAAACATGAAGAATGATCTAAAATCATACATGGAAGTCTTGATGACAAGCTTAAAACCAGAAATGATTCCTAATGGCGGAAATATAGGAGAAGAACCTCATGATGAGAACAAAATAAATGTTAATCATGATTTCATAAACTCAAATGTTGGTGGGAAGAACCACCATATTCCAAAAATGGATATGAGGAAGTTTGATGGAAAGGATCCTGTAACATGGATACTACAGATGGAGCAATATTTTGATTTCCATAACGTGCAAAACACACAAAAGGTACGCATTGCAACTTTACATTTAGAACAAAATACATTTGTATGGTATCGATGGCTTTGCTCCCGTAAAAAATTGTCACTTGGTCAATTTTTACGGAGGAAATGATAGCACATTATGAGGATACAAAGAGCAACACCTTCTTTACCCAATTGATAAATCTCAAACAAAAGGGTTTAGTGGGGCAGCACATTGAGGACTTCCAAAAATTGAGTATAAGGGTAACCGATATTTCAGAGGACCACAGGATTGATCTCTTCTTAGGTAGTTTAAAGGATAACATTCAACATGAAGTTCGTGTTCTGGAACCTGATTCATTAGAGAAGGCATTCAGGTTGGCAAGAAAAGTTGAATGTAAAATTATGGCAACAAGGAAGTCTACTACTTAATTCTATAAAGAAGGAAGTGTGGCTACGCCTAGATTTCCACAACCTACAAGGTTGACACCACAACAATTGGAAGAAAAAAGAGCAAAAGGGCTTTGCTACAGTTGTGATAGCAAATACACTAAAAGTCATAAGTGTGCTGAGAAGAAATTATTTTACATAGATTGTGAAGAGGAAGAAGAAAATGAACAAGAAGAGGATATACACCAGGAACCAAACCTAGAAGAGGAAGAAATGAATCCGACCATATCGTGTAATGCACTGGCAGGAATTACCACTCCTCAAACTCTCAAGATACAAGGACAAATCAAGAAGAAAAAGGTAATAGTGTTGATTGATTCATGTAGCACCCATAATTTTATTCATTGTAAGGTAGCCAAGGAATTAAATTGTTTCCTATACCCAGCACTAGAATGTCAAGTGATGGTTGCAAATGGAGGAACTATAAATTGCTCGGGAAAATGCCATAATATCAAGCTAACCATGGGGGAATATGTATTGACTAGTCCAATGCTTTCCATTCCTATTGGAGGTGCTGATGTTGTACTATGAGTACAATGGTTACAATCTTTGGGGACAGTAGCTTTTAATTTTCAAGAACTTTTCTTGAAATTCTTTTTAGAAGGAAAGGAAGTCGAATTACTGGGTATTGAAGGGAAGCCAGGAAGGATAATAAGCTCTAATTTCATGACAAAGCTTCTAAAGAAAGAACAATGAGGCATAATTGCACAATTATGCTCTCTAGAAGTTCCGACATCAAAATCATCTATTTCCGCAGATCTCCAACAAGTCTTGACAATCATTCCAAGGTGTTTTAAACTCCCAAAGGACTCCCACCTATTCGTGATCATGATCATGCTATTCATTTGATTCCAGGAAGTGTTCCTCCAAACATCAGGCCTTATAGATATCCTTACTTCCAAAAGAGCGAAATTGAACGTATGATTGCAGAAATGTTAGAGGCAGGTATAATTCAACCTAGTGAAAGTTCTTTCTCTACTCCCGTAGTATTGGTACACAAGAAGGATGGATCATGGCGAATGTGTCCGGATTATAGGGAGCTCAATAAGCTCACCATTAAAGATAAATTTCCCATTCCTGTGATTGATGAATTATTGGATGAATTACATGGAGCAATTTATTTTACCAAGTTGAATCTTCGTTCAGGATATCATCAAATTAGAATGAAGACTGAAGATATTCCAAAAACAGCATTTCGAACTCATGAGGGTCATTATGAAATTTTGGTCATGCCTTTTGGCCTTACCAATGCACCTTCTACATTTCAAGGGTTGATGAATTCCATTTTCAAACCCTTCCTTACAAAATTTGTGCTAGTATTTTTTGATGATATACTAATCTACAACAGGTCTTGGAAGGATCATGTTCAACATGTTGACAGGGTGCTCAAACTATTGGAGGAGAAACAATTATATGCAAAAACATCCAAATGTTTCTTTGGAGTACAAGAGGTGGAATATCTGGGTCATATTGTATCTCACGAGGGTGTTAAGGTAGACCCTAACAAAATAAAAGCCATTAAGGAATGGAAAATCCCCACAACCATAAATCAGTTGTGAGGATTTCTCGGGTTAACAGGGTATTATCACAAGTTTTTTAAGAATTATGGGAGAATAGCAGCACCTCTAACAACATTATTGAAGAAAGATGCATTTTCATGGACTCCTGAAGCAACTAAGGCCTTTGAACGTCTTAAGGAGGCAATGTGCCATGCACCGGTCTTAGCTACGCCAGACTTCACAAAACCTTTATTGTGGAATGTGATGCCTCAGGAAATGGAATTGGTGCAGTTTTAATGCAGGAAGGAAGACCCATTGCTTTTGAAAGTCGTCCAATCCAAGGAAAGTATTTACAGAAACCTATTTATGAGAAGGAAATGTTAGCAATACTGCATGCACTAAAGAAATGGCAAACTTACCTAATGGGAAGACACTTCAAGGTAAAAACTGATCATGATAGTCTTAAACACTTTTTGGAGCAAAGACTATCTTCGAAGAGCAGCAAAAATGGGTCACAAAGATGTTGGGTTATGACTTTGAAATAATCTACAAAAAAGGAAAGCTTAATGTTGTTGCAGATGCACTCTCAAGAAAGAATGAAGAGGTGGAAGCATTGCTTTGTGCCATTTCTATTATCCAACCAGATTGGATAACCGAAGCAAGAGATGAATGAAGAAGGACAAAGATGTATGGACACTCATTCAAAAGTTGCAGCAAGATCCTAGTACATCTGATACATTTAGTTGGAAAAATGATTCCTTATGGTACAAAGATCGCTTATATCTTTGTAAGAATTCCCAAATAAAACAAAAGATTCTTCTCGAATTGCACACTTCTCCTTTAGGAGGACACTCAGGATTTTTAAAAACTTACCACAGGGTGAAGAAAGAATTTTTTTGGGATGGCCTTAAATCTGATATTCAAAAGTTTGTGGCGGAATGTTTGGTTTGCCAGCAGAATAAAGTGGAGACAATTAAGACCCCTGGACTTCTACAACCTTTATCCATTCCAAGTCAACGTTGGGAGGAGATTTCAATGGATTTTATCACAGGTTTACCGAAGTCCGAAGGCAAGAATGTCATCATGGTGGTAGTTGATAGACTTACCAAGTATGCACACTTTTGTGCATTATCTCATCCATTTAAAGCAAGTACAGCTGCTACTACATTTATGTAAACACTTTTTGGAACAAAGACTATCTTCAGAAGAGCAGCAAAAATGGGTCACAAAGATGTTGGGTTATGACTTTGAAATAATCTACAAAAAAGGAAAGCTTAATGTTGTTGCAGATGCACTCTCAAGAAAGAATGAAGAGGTGGAAGTATTGCTTTGTGCCATTTCTATTATCCAACCAGATTGGATAACTGAAGCAAGAGATGAATGGAAGAAGGACAAAGATGTATGGACACTCATTCAAAAGTTGCAGCAAGATCCTAGTACATCCGATACATTTAGTTGGAAAAATGATTCCTTATGGTACAAAGATCGCTTATATCTTTGTAAGAATTCCCAACTAAAACAAAAGATTCTTCCGGAATTGCACACTTCTCCTTTAGGAGGACACTCAGGATTTTTAAAAACTTACCACAGGGTGAAGAAAGAATTTTTTTGGGATGGCCTTAAATCTGATATTCAAAAGTTTGTGGCGGAATGTTTGGTTTGCCAGCAGAATAAAGTAGAGACAATTAAGACCCCGGGACTTCTACAACCTTTATCCATTCCAAGTCAACGTTGGGAGGAGATTTCAATGGATTTTATCACAGGTTTACCTAAGTCCGAAGGAAAGAGTGTTATCATGGTGGTAGTTGATAGACTTACCAAGTATGCACACTTTTGTGCATTATCTCATCCATTTAAAGCAAGTACAGTTGCTACTACATTTATGGATAGAATTCAAAAGCTACATGGAAGCCCAAGGGTTATTGTGAGCGACAGAGATCCCATTTTTACTGGAAATTTTTGGACGTAGTTATTTTCTTGTTTGGGTACTCAATTAGCTCATAGCTCATCTTATCATCCTCAATCTGATGGTCAAACTGAGATAGTAAATAAATGTTTGGAAGGATATCTTCGTTGTTTTGTATCTATTAAACAAACACAATGGGTCAAGTGGTTACCTCTCGCTGAATGGTGGTATAACACTTCCTTCCATACTGTAGCAAAAATGACCCCATTTATGGCACTTTATGGATATCATCCACCATCCATCACATCATCTTTAAGGAAAAATTTGAAGGTTCAAGCAGTGGAAGATCACATCGAGCATCAGCAAGAAGTTCTCCAACTCTTAAAGGATAACCTGAATTTGGCACAAAATCGAATGAAACAACAGGCAGATCAACATCGCAGCGAGAGAAGTTTTGATAGAGGAGATTGGGTATTTTTACGGCTACAACCATATAAACAAATGTCCCTCAAGCAAGCTAAGAAGGATAATAAATTATCGCCAAAGTACTATGGTCCTTACAAGGTGTTGCAAAAGATTGGTACTATGGCATACAAATTGGAGCTTCCTGCTTCTTCGCGAGTACATCCAGCTTTCCATGTTTCATGCTTAAAGAAGGTTATAGGAGAAAATATTCCAGTTCAAACAATATTGCCAGAACTTGATGAGGAAGGAAAAATCATATTGGAACCAGAAGCGGTCATGGAAACAAGAACTCGACAACTACGGAATCGATCAATTTCAGAGTATCTCATCAAGTGGAAGAATTTATACACTGAATATTCTACATGGGAGGATGAAAAATTTATACAGAAGCACCCAGAGCTACTCAAGCGTTGAGGAAAACGCTTTTTTGAAGGAGAGGGGCATGTTAGGTCCCTATATTACTAGTATAGTACCTTATTGTTGTTAGTGTAACCCCTTTATTGTTATTATTGTACCCTTGTAACTCCCATTCTGTTATTATTGTGCCCCTAAATTATTATTGTTAGGTCGGCTAGGATTACATTGTGGCCCACTGGGATTACA
>JAXQQM020070335.1:0-10941 GCA_034641835.2 Pinus albicaulis | reverse complement strand
CATTAACGAATTCACGGAAAATCAACCAACGCATTATACAAAGATGAGAAGGTGGAATCACATGACCGTCGGTTAGGAAACAAAATCATGCTAAAGTTCCAACAATTATAAACATATTTTGTTTCCATGTACTCAGTACGTGTGGGATAAAGGCCACAAAGAATAGAAAGAAAATTGTCGTTTCCGGCACAATTGATGTTACCGATGCCATTTCGATCCTTTATTGGCCCGGTCGACGTATTGATCAAATCTAGTATGATGTGTTATTAAAAATAAAACATATTAAGGTTTGGCTTAAATTGGCTCCTTCTGCATGAAATCGTAGATTAATTCTTTTTATTACGAGAAGAATGCCGCGAAATTTTTATTTTGGTAAAGTCCAGCAAAAAAATGTTCTCTGAAATTTTAATTTCCGGTAATGCACTACAAATTTTGGCGACCTTGATTAGGACAATATCGCTCCAAAAATTTATAACATAGCTAGATTAATAATTGTCAGATATTTATAACTATGATTCAGTTGTTTCTTTTATCCAATTGACTGCACAAAATAATGACATCACAAAGGTTCGAAAAGACCTCTCGGCTCCCCTTCGCCCCGAAGCGGCCTGGGCGCCCAGGCGGATCGACTTCTCTCACCCAGGAGGAAGGCCGAAATCAATTTTTAATTTTTTTTTTTTTTTTTAAATTAAATTTTTTAATTTTTTAATTTTTTTTTCTAAATTATATTTTTTTCTAATTAAAAAAAATGATTTTGCCCTCTTTAAACCCGTGTGGGTTACAGAGGTTGATTTTCAGAAGCGATCTCTCTGGCTTAGGCTGCCTACCTCTCTTAGAAGGTTAAATCATTTTTATTATATTTTGTTTAAAAATTTTTAATTTTAATTTTTTTTAATTTTTAAATGGTTTTTAAATCTTTAATTTTTTGTTTTTTGTTTTTAATATTTAAATGGTTTCTTTTTAGTTTTTTGAATTATTTTTATTTTTATTTATTTTTATTGTATTCTTTTATTTTTTTAAATAAGTGTCAATGTGTTCTTTTAATATGTTTTTTTATTTTTTATTCTATTAAATTTTTTATTTTAATTTTTTTATATTTTTAATTATTATTTTTAATATTTTTTATTATTATTTTCAATATTTTAAATAATTTTTAAAGTTTTTTGGTTTAATTTTAATGTTTTTTTAAGTTTGTTGGTTTTTTGTCAAATTTTTGTTTTTTTTACATTTTGATGTTCTTTTTCTCTTTTTTTTTTTTTTTTTGGTCCTTTTATATATTTGATATATTTATTTATTTTTTTTGTCTTTTTAAAAAAGAAATTATGTTAAAATATATATTTTATTTACTTGTTATTATATTTTTTTAATTAAAGTTTTTATTTTTCTAATGTTTTCATATCCTTGATGTTTTCAAAAAGTTCTTATTGGATTAAAAGTAAAATCTTCTCGAGTGGATCTTGTTTCCAAGGTTCACCTTTGTTTTATCCAAGGAACCACAGACAGGATTGCCCATGTCTTCAAAAGGAATAATGTCTCATCTACTTTCAAACCTCTTTGTACTATTAGGAATTCTCTCGGATCTGTTAAGGACTTTATCGACCCTAAAGACATGAAGGGTGTCTACATGATTTCGTGTTCCTGTGGCACACCCTACATTGGTGAAACTGTCCAATGCATTAGATAGAGAATCCAAGAGCATGTTGCACACATTAGGCACAATCGATCCCACATCTCTGCTCTTGCAGAATATGTGGAGAAATCGTGTCACCATGTTTACATTGAAGACTTCAAAGTCATCGCTAGGGTTGACCACTTCCATCATAGGAAGCTCAAGGAAGCATGCTAAGAACCTCAATAGGAATGATGGTTGGAAGTTGAGTAAAAGTTGGACTCCAGCTCTCTCTAGATAATTTTTCTTTTTTCCCCCTTACTTATTTTTCGTGATCTGCCCCCCTTTCCTTCTCTCTCTAGTTTATTTCCTGGTCTTGTCTTTGTCCCTATTTTTTGACTTTTATTTTCTTCATGTTTATGTTTTATATATAATAAATTATTCATAATTCTTGATATATTAAATTTTTTTATTTTTATTAATTATTGCATAATATTTTTGCCCCCTTTTTTTAACTACCTAATAACCAATTTTTCTAAAATTTTAATTTTATAGAAAAATTTTATCTATTGTTTATTATTCAATTAAATAATTTTAATTAAATATTAAATAAAACATTTTATTGTAATTAAAATTTTTCATTAATTAAATTAAAAATTTTAATTTAATTAAATATTACATAATGTAAAAATTTTATTATTATAATATTTATTGGGTCAAATTTTTTTATTATATTATATTTAGCGGATCAATATTTTAATAATTTTTTATTTAACTAATTTACTAATTCATTAACGGCTAGTCTTAAACAACTAGTTTTTAATGGCTAGTTATGCACCCACACTATTTATTCAATTAGATCAGTTGACTTTCAATACATTATATAAAAAAAACATTATATTTAATAAATTGTTATTATTATGATAAACTTATAATAAAAATAAATTAATATAATTAAGTTGTATTAGGCTAAGATTTGAAAAGAGATATATTTTTAGCCTTTAAAATTAAAATTACTCTTGGAATAATAAAACTTTCTTATTGTTTATTTTTAAAAAATGTTTTAGTCATATAATTTGTCCATAATTTCATGGTTCAAATATGTTAAAATCTTAATATTTTTAAAACCATGGTTGAAAACTTGTCAAAATATTAAGGTTTTCTGAACTATGATATTTTTATCTTTAATGCTATGGTTGAAAGCAATTACAATTTTAGGTTTTTTTTTATAGTCAAGATATTTTATCTTTAACAAGATGTATGAAAATTGTTGGAAATTATTAGGCTTTGAGACATGATATTTTTATCTTTAACATCATGTCTCAAAATTGTTGGAATTTTACGATTTTTCAAAGCCCTAATATTTTATCTTTAATTCCATTGTTAAAAAGTGTCAAAATTGTTACCCATTTTTTTTTGGTTATTCCAACATCAACACTTTTTGTTTCGAGGGTGTTTTTTCAATCCTTTTTTTTTTTTAAAATTGGTTTTTAATAAAATGTCGAAAATTTGACCTTAAAAAAAGCATCACTCTCTAATACACACTTTTAGTTTTTGGGGTGTTTTTTCATGTTTTTTGAGTTTTTTGGGCTAGAGTTCTCGTTTTGAGGTAATAGTTCCCGTTTGATCGGTAACTTTGTTAAGGGAATCATGGAAAATAATAAATATTTATCATGTTGTTAGTATGTGTCTTAATTCTAAATGTACAAAAAAAATACCACTTTACTGCGCATAACAAACAACCCTAACAACAAAGATGGGCATGATAATATCAAATGCAGCATTAAGAGTGATCAAGATAAATGCTACAAAAATCTAGATCTATGCATTAGAAGTCATTAAACGATAGAAAAAACAAAGATTTACTCCATACATCCAATAGACAAGACAAGAATATGTTGAATGAATTTTGTATTAATGGCACACAGGAGCAAAACACAAAGAGATTGTTCCATATTCTCCTCAATGGGATGGGTTCTTGTAAGTCCTTAGCACTTCAGAATTAAAAATCCTCTCTTTTGATGGTGTAGAAAACCCAAACAAAAAATGGTAGCAAAATATGACTATGATGGTGGATCAATAGTCAGACCAAAAGTATAGATCCAGAGTGATCTTTAGGCAACAAAAGGTGATAAATGAATGGGAAAACCCTTCTATTTATAACAAAATATTGAGTTAATCTAGATATTGGTGCATAATTAAAATATTATTAACCAAATCAAGATCCAACTTTTATGGAATATTTTATTATATTTGTTGGAGGGAAAAATAATTTGACTTAGGTCAAATCCCTTTATTTGTAAATAATAAATAAATAAATGATTTATTTATCATTTTAAGGATGTGGTTGAGTGATAATCAAATAAATAATGATTTATTTAATTATTTAAGGGTGATTTAGTCATATTTAACAAAGAATATTATTTAAATAAGGTTTAAATAATTATTCTTAGGAAATAATAAGATAAATAGTGATTTATCTAATTAATTTCCCTGTTTTGGGTTAAATATAACCAAGAATATTAATTAAATTGTTGTTTAACTAATTGTTCCTTGAGGAGAATCAAACAAATGTAGATTTATTTAATATTTCCCCATGGGGTTTCCTATTTAGACCATAAACAACTTAATAAAGGTGGTTTACTAAGTTATTTTTCATAGTGAATGCAATTTTACCTAGGGTAAAATTGGTCTGACATGGTGTACTTGGGTCCATCTAATAAAAATAGGTTAAATGACCAAAAAATGGTATAACAGATTGCCCCCTAGCGTGCGAGTGTTAGGAGCTAATCGTATGACCGAAGTACGTTGTAAGAACTCAATCACTAGACATCGAAGGGGAAGTCAAAGAGAGAGAAGTATAAGGTAGACCAAAGTGCTGAAAGAACTAGACCCGAGGAGACGAGACTTACAGGTGCGACAAGTCTCTTTGATGAGTGAGTACCTGTGTTATAGGTGGCGGGGGAGGCATACCTATGCCTACCGAAGCAAAGTACAAACAATAAGGCGTCCGGAAAACCACGGGACTAGCCAATATAGTACATGCTGGCATAAACATGAGCCAGATAAACAACACGATAATGAATCCCACATACATATTGTGCTTGGGATAACAACCAGGACTTGTACAATAATATCTGAGTACATGAGATATAAATACAACCCAGATGCCCCTGAAAACAGGAAAGGGCTTTGAAAATATGACTAATACATGCAAACAAAAATGCGTTGCAAGCGGCTAAGGCCAACATCATCAAATGTATGGAGTTGCATCAAAGGCTGTGATGAGGAGGTCATCCGAGTATGTGGGGGGCTACCTGTAGGGCCACCCCCTCATGAGGGCTGAGACATCTCACACACACCCGGGAGTCATCGATATCAGCAGCTGCATCACTAAACCATCAAGTATACGAATCTCGATCATGCTGAAAGGAGCTGGAGCTGAGAAACAATTAAGTCAAAGGGAAATAAGGAGTCCCTTTGCCTGATTTGAGGCACCAAACAAGAGTGGAAGAGTTGTAGCCAAAGGTACATTGCCCTTCGGAACTGTCTTCTGGAATGAATGAGCTGATGTCGACAGAAGGAGGTCCGCCATAGGTGAGGCAGTAAGGGATCCTCAACTAAGGCACGAGAGATAATAATAGAGCGACTGACAGACTGACACCAATGATGATGATGGAATGGGGGGTACTTAGTAGTGAACGGACGACTTCCCTTGTTAGAGCATAAAGGACATGGATGACCTGGCAGTGACTGACACAATATCATGAGGGGTAGGGGACAGTGGGACTGAAGGCCATAATTTTAAACACGAGAGAGGGACCAAGCACTGAAGGATGGATGACTATAACGAGATTCAAAGGGACTCGGGATAGACTCCATGAATGCAATGATGACTCAACTCGGATGCTCTAAACAAGGGCAACTCGATGGTGCTGCCACACAGAAAAGGTCCAATGGGGACCATAAAAACATGAGTACAACATGGTAACTCATGACGAAGGTCGACACGAGCATGGACAAGTATGGGGGCAAAGTGGTGCCCCTTAGTACGAGTGTTGCAAGTGAAGAAATTCGATTTTGAGGAGGGGTGAAGTGATGCTTCTTGGAAAAAATGTGTACTGGTGAAGTATCAAATCATGAAAAACTAATAGATACCCATTTAAGGGCTCGGTGAGAGCTTTCCAACGGTACAGACGGTTTGACAAACTGAGCTACGATTTTGTCGTAGCAGGCGAAAGAAAAATCAAGGGTTTCTCTTTTAATAAGGCATTTTCCCTCCAAATTCACTCATTTGCATTTGGAGTTGTGGTGAATGTAGAGAGGAGAGAAGGCCCTAAATCTTGCGACGATCGTAGCGGACAAACCAACCATTGGAATCAAGATCCATCGATTGCAGGTAAGAGGGCTAACCCTACTCCTTATTTTGTTGGATTAAAAGTTCAGAATTAGGTCCCAGGGAGCTGAGAGCAGGCCCCCTGCTCATCCTCACGGCCGGGTTGCACCTTTTGGGGCAAAAAATGTGACACAGGTAGCGGAGTTTGAGCAAAAAACTACGACCTATCCAGTTTGGGCACGAGAAAAGTGCGACCTATCACGAAGAAGGGGTTTTCTGGTGCTATTTTTAATGAGTGTTGGGCTTTTATGATGATATACAGTCTTTCCTATCTGTATGCTGACAAATATGATGGTTTTGTGTAGATATGGCATAATTACGGATCAAATAAAGAGACAGAGACCTGGGTGCATTACGGTCGGAGATCTGGGAGGATCAAGGTGTCCGCAGTGCATTGACCAGGTTTTGGTTTCTGAAGTTTGTGGAGAACCCCTTGATGAGAGCTGAAGATCCCTTATTGGCATGGATTTTTAGCTATTGGGATCCGTACCATGAGGTATTTATAGTGCAGGGGCACTGGATCGAGTTGACGGTGCAAGATATATATTTCCTGACTTGTATCTCACCACTTGGGATGGTAGGGAATAATCATCCAGTGTTACCACGGGGGCAGAATATCTTAGAGTTTCTAGAGTGCCATTGTCGACCAGGTCTCCAAGTCAAGGGGACTCGGATACCCGTTGGGGATTTGGAGAGGTTAGAGACCCATGCTATGGACGTAGCAGTGCTGCGAATACTGGGTAACCAGGCACTCCACCACATCACCTGAGGGCAGATGATGCTTGTGGAGAGTGTTTTGAGTGGGTCTTGTTATCACTATAAAAAATTTCTGAAACTTGGTCAGTTACACTTGTTCCTAAGTCATAATACTAGATAGGGTTAGAGTCATTTTTATATTTTTAAAGGTCTATATCATGGGTTAAAAGTCTCATTCCATCACCAAACAATGTTCATTAACCTTGTTTCATTCTTCAAAGATCTTATGCCACGTTTTGAAACCCATTTTTAAAGTTTTTTTCAAAAATTTGATGAATAAGCCACGAAACCACATTTTCGTAGCACGCTCAGTGTAAAAAGTTGATTTTGCGCTACGAAAATGCTGGTGAATTCGTAGCGCAAAAACCCAAATTTGCAAATCATGCTCTACGAAATCGGGGATTCTCATTTTTGCGTTTGAGCTATCACATCTGTCAAATACAGTTAAATTCCTCATCATTAGGTGTCATCCACGAGTTCTCCATCACGCATGCAACCATTATTGTAATTATTAGGGGTCATTTGTCATCGATTTGGGGTCAGTTGTCATTGGTCCTTTCAAATTTGAAAACAGTTGGCCATTTTCGACTTCATTTTTCTCATGCAAGACAATAGTGCATGCATGCTTATGTTTTGAAGAAGAAATTAGTGGTGAAATACATGAGTTTACTGAAACAAATTCAAGTGAGGCTGTAAAGTTTTCAAGCGAGGATGTGAAACTATATTTCAAGTGAGGCAGAACTGAAACAAATTCAAGCGAGGATGCTCATTCAAATTCAGGTTATATCAGTATTTTCAAAACTTGCTATCAAGTGAGTTTGAAATTCATTACTAGTGGAAGCATAATTGCTATCAAGCGAGGCTAAAATCATTTACCAAGCGAGCCAGTTCATTCAACAAGAAGCTTTGATTGCTAATTTGCTAATTTGCTGAAGACACATGGTTTTCAGAGGGATTATCATAGATTTCTGAAGATACAAGGTTTTCAAAAAGAAAATGGCTGAAGAAATAAGGCTTAAGAGGAGAGTAGGAGACTTGGAAATACAGCTAGCACAGTTTGCAGATCAGCCATAGCTAAAATAAGTGTAAACAGTAAGTGTCATCCTTTAACAAATTTTTGAGGTTATGTGGTAATATCTCATTTTTGGAGCTGTTTAAAGTTGATGTTTATGGGTTATGAAAGATGATATACACCTATAAATATAGTATTAAAGGGTTGAAAAATAAAATTTTGGAAGGAAGCTGTGAAAAGTGAAGACTCAGCAGTTTCGTAGCGTTCTACGAAACTGCTGTAGGATGCAGTTTGATCAATATTGAAAGTTTTAAAAGGGTGAAAGGGTGTGTTTTTTAAACCTTGATGCTGCTGAAGAATGTATAATGACCATAAGTGAAGATCCAATAGAAAAACAAAGGAAAATGAAGATTCTAAGCAAGGTTTTGAAAGGTGAAGTTCTGTGCTACGAAAACAGCAGACAGTTTTGTAGCGCAACAATGTTGACAGTTTTTGGCACTTAAAAGTTTTGTTTTGTGCACAACTAGAAGGGCGAAGTCACATGAGTTCAATAATACATTTCCACATGTTTTTGAGCACAATTTGTTCAGCAGATGGTTTCAAGGAGCATAAATGAAGGTTACAGCTATATTGCAAGAAACATGTTCCTAGTTTTTAGGACAAATAAGGGACATGATCAACAGGTTTTACAACAAGGTTAGAGACATCATGAAGGTCTAAGACATGGATTTTCAGCTGTTAGTGGAAGTATTAAAGGTTTGAAAATGATTGGTGGACATGACACATATGAAAATGATCTATCCATGAGCTGGAGAAGACAATTTTGGGCAAAGATCATATTCTTGAGGTCATGTTACTATAGTTTTTTTTATAAATATTAGTTGCTATGAAGTTTAAAAATATACAAGGCATTAATTTTGAAGAAATTTTCAAGAAATTTTCTTGCACAACAGTTTCATAGCACGCTACGAAACTACTGAAGCAACCTTTCACCATGAAAAGCAAAACCCTGTTTTCTGGCTTTAGTAGTAAATTTCAAAAGCGGTTTTCGGGCAACTGAAAACGAATGCTTGAAAAATGAAAGAGGTTTTTCTTCCTAACATCCCTAACTAAAAAAAATCTCTCAATTTCTTTAAATTAATTATGAATTGGTAGATACAAGGCTTTCTTTAAAGCCCTATTTTCAGAAAACAGAGTTTTCCTGTTTTACACATGTTTTTCAAAGACAGATTTTGAACAACAGGAGAAGTATTTCCAAAACCCAAGAGAGATTTTTATTCTAGACATAATGAACTACAAAAATCTCCTTCAGTTTCTCAAAATACATCATGGATGAGAAGATAAAGGCTCTGTCCCAAGACCTAATTTTCAGGGAAGAAACAAGAATAATTTGCTGAAGCAGTCTTTTCATCATTTTTCATAACAAATTTGGAATGAATATTTGTGAGTTTGGTTTTGAAACTTCTTGTGGAAGTGTTTCAAGTAAATATAAAGGCTACCATGAAAGGAAATAAGTAAATATTTTGAAGAAAAAAGGGTTAAAGGGTAGCGCTATGAAAAGCGCTACGAAATTGTCTTGTTTTCGTAGCGCAGTCTATTTTCAACTCATTTGAACAATTTGATGATGGTTATGGACAGCTGGAGCCTAGGGGGGGGGTTTTGGAATGTGTTACTTCAACTTCAAATAGAAAAGGACCACGAAATTAAGAGTACATGATGGTCAGAATGTTCAATGAATGCAAAAGACCATATGCCTAAAAAACAGGGTTTGGTTTCCTACTTATGTGGAGGTCAGCAAAGTGGTCATGAAGAGCTCAAGCCCATCATCCAAATTCAACCATGTGATGATACACTTGTCAATGATGTAATTTCAAATAGATAATTTTGTTAGGATAAGTTTGTTAAATATAGTAATGAAGAGTTTGAGTCTAGTTGAAATAGGACTGTCAAGTAGGGTAGGTGTCTGTTTGTCATAAATTTGATGTAGCTGGTTATGCAAGATTATCCAAGAGATAGGGAATTCAAATTCCTATGATGGTCGGAGCATAGAATCCAAGGTTGTAAATGCTATATATCAAGCATGAGGTCGAATTCAAGAGGGGTTGGAAACTTATTTGGCCCAGCTGCTGCTTTATGTGAAGGAATACAATCAGTAATACAATGAGGTTTTTCTTAAACAAATTTGAGTTTACATGGGGTTTAATGCTTCCTTAATTTACATGTTATTTTAACTACTTGTAGTAGATCTTATTGTTATTACTCAGAATTCATATTCATATGCTCTGACTTCCTTTAACAATAAGATGACTTTGTTTTACCTTTGAACCACCAGCACTGCATTTCCTTGCTATTACTCAAAATTCATATTCATATGCTCTGACTTCCTTTGGTAATGGAATTAGTGTGTTGAACAATAGATCTCATTTGCTATTACTCAAAATTCACAACCATGTGCTCTAAATTCCTTTAGCAATGATATGACTATGTTTTTTTTTTGCATCTTGTGAGTAAATTACCTTTGAACCACTAGCAGTAGATTCCATTGCTATTACTCAGAATTCATAACCCTATGCTCTGACTTCCTTTAGTAATGGAATTACTGTGTTGACCTATGTTCTTGAGTGAAATATATTTGTTTGAAAACTCCATTTGCCTCAGCTTCCATGTCCAAAAACCTTGCCTTTGAATTCATTGACTTGTTGACTCCATAGCCCAATGGTAACAAGCCTTAATCTTTTCAACCTACAAACACATGAAACCAAGATAGAGTTAGCCATCTATATCATCATTAATAAATATCATAAACCCTTGAGAGAGTCGTCTCAGGCTAAGGAGGCTAAGCCTCAGCCAAAATTCTGGTTTGAAAGAGTTACACCGAGGTAGTCTGATCAGCAGCCTATTAGGGTCCTATTTTGGTGATAACAGACCGGTATGGTGGGCCTAGATAAATAATGTCATCATTGAAACAATAGTTTTCACTATGAAAGTGCCAAGTGAACCACTGACTATGCATATGTTACGGTTTTGTGCTCTTCTTCTTTGAGAAAGTCCCGACATGGAAGCCTGCTGCTCTGACTCCAAGATGGGGACACAGAGAGAGCCTAGGATGCATAGATGGAAACTACTTATGCGAGAGGAGGAGGTGGGGCGGTTGGACAGGTGTTCCGA
>JAXQQM020080922.1:0-17534 GCA_034641835.2 Pinus albicaulis | reverse complement strand
TTTATATAAATGCTTAAGTTGAGAGGGGCTTCAACAAGTGAACGTGGGAGGGATTTTAGAAGCATAAAAAATATTAATTATGACTTTTCAATGACCCATGCCCCAACCCCATGGGGTTTTAGCCCACTAACTGGGGGTACAAACTTCAAACATGAATATCTCTCAAACCGTGAAGAATTACATGGCATGCCATATATCAATGGAAACATCTCAACAAGTAGAAACAATAAAAAGAATTATTGACCCAGAATATATTAATTTGGTAGGTCAAAATTTCCATGCAATATTGGGTTAGCCCCTGGTGCTACTTGGGTTGACATCAATGACAACCGCTGATCAACAAAACCTAGTGCTTAGCTCAAATGGGATGATGCCTCCCTTTTCCTGGTTTCAATGGAAACTCCCTTGAGGTCATAGGGTTGAAACTTCCAAGGTATGATTCGAACTGCAACAATGCAGATGCCCTAGGATGAATTGGTCAAACTTATAAAATTAGAATCAAGCTATCCAAAGAAGTACACATAATAATGCTAAATATTACAATTGCAAGCAACTCTAGAGGCTTGAGTGAGGTGGAAAGAGATCAACAAGTAACCCAAGCATGTACCTATCAAATTGGAATTTTAAATATAAAATATGTTCAAGACTCAAAGAGTAGAAGATACTTTACAAAGTGGAATAGAAGGGTATAAATAAGTAAAGGAGTGACTTCAAGGTGTAAGAGAATGTTGGAGCATCCCTTAGGGTACTTAAGTCATATAAATTTGTATTACTAGGTATTTTGACTATGTGCCATGAATTTAATATAAAAATACCATGGGTTTTGAGTCTCAAAACGAATCTCTAATATATGACTTGTAAATTGATAATCACAGTACCCTAAGTAAATTTTTGCTATAATTAGTTCCAAAATATCACTAAACATTAGGGGTTTGACCTAGGTTTCTTTTGTAAATAGCAAGTCCCAAATGGGTTTGGAAGGATATGGAACTTAATTAATACATCTTAAATGACCGTGGACCGAGGTCAAGGGATTTCTCCCCCAACTAGACCCATAGGAAATACCCTAAGTGGTAAATGCATGCCAAAATATTAACAAAGGGAAAAATACCAAAGGAAAATAGAGACCTTAAGAAGATACTTAAGACTTAAACATCCCAATGAGGTCCCATATCTAGATTAGGGGTGAAATAGATTACAAGAAGGTGATTTATCACATTAGTGCAGTAGTTGAGAAGCATTGTATCATCATTTGGTGGACGGCGTTTAAATGCACCACTGTGAATTACATAAGGAAACTCCTTATAGGTAGAAATATTTGAGTACCCTAGTTAAAACCTTATATGCTAGAACCCTAACTTCCACAAACCTCTAAATTCCATGAAGCCAAAAACATCCCTAAATTTCACCATGGTGATGCGAAGATGGTGGTTTGAAAATGATATTAGTGGGTTGGTAAATGACAGTGGATGTGACATGACACTGGAAAAATAGTGTTTGTCAAGTCATTATTTAATTATGATGTTATTAGAATATTGATAGTTTCAATGTTTCAACAGTGTGATAAAAATATTATATGATGAAAAAAAAAAGTTTTGATGTACAAAGAAAAAAACATTTTTTATTATTAATTATTTGAATATTAATCACTATATAAAAATACAATTCATATTTTCTATTACTTAATTAAGAACTTCAATATCTTAAAGAAATACAATAAATAAATCTCATTTACAATATTTTCTTTGTTACTTAGACTTAAAGTGAAAACTATAAATCAAAATTTGTCAAATTGGATAGTGTTGATTTTAAAATTTTGTTATTTTTTTTTTTAAGTTGTCAAGTTATTAGTAACCAATCTTATATATAAAAAAGAGATTTTAAAATAAAATAATTGAAGAAATTAATCTATTTTTTTCTAAATAAAAATATATATATATATATATATATATATATATATATATATATATATTATTTTCAATTATATTTTGTCTCAACTTCCTTGAATAGGTTTTCAAGGAAAATGTAATAATCAGATAAACCTTACTATATAGTTACAAAATCTAATAATTGGGGATTTAGTTAAAAAATTTAAATTTACATTGTGGTTCTATTACTCATTAATACATAAACAACCCTGAAATGTTACATATACATTATAATATTCATGGATGAAATAAATATTAATGTTGTGTGCAATAGTTATGTAGAAAATGTATACACGGGAATTCATATCAAATAAGGGGGACTGCGAGGTAGTAAGTACCTTCCTTGAGTGGGGCAGTAATTGAGCCTAAACTTGTATGTTTTGACCTTTTTAAATTAGACATAGTTATCCAGCATCCGGGCATACTTGAGCAATGACCAAGGGATATACAGGGTACTGGAAAAATCATTTTAGTTACAATTGAGATGTGGAAAACCAACCTTCTATCACCTTTGGTAGGTAAATTAAATGCTGATATAAAGGTATACCATAAGTACCATCACATTTTTCTATTTGCAGATAATTTCATTTAGTTATTACACTAATATGAGTTTATGTTACTTCCAGTTGTTTCCATTCACCTTTGGTGTAAAAGATTCTTTGGGAAATCTAAAAGTCAGGGTCAACACACTCTGCACTAGCAAACGTTGTTGTAGTAATATTACTTGAGCTTAGTGCAAGTAATAGGCTTGATTAGTGCGAGCTAATGAGTGTTCTAAATAGGTTATAATTACGACATATATAAGTGATACAATGTTAAACCTAAATAGCCTCTGGTATAATGACTAGATTTTTTTATCATGTGTTAGTAATACATATGAAGGTATTAATAAAGCATGGTTATAGAGTACTGCTAATGGTAACATGAGTCTAATTAGTGTTAACTGCGTAGTGGTATTCTAGAATCATGACATTATAGTAACAGAGATTGTGTTTGCTTAGTCCTATTGAATTTACTTGTAATAATATGTATAACTTTACTTCAACTCTTTCATGTAAGAAAACAACTATTATTATCCAACTAGAGTTATACATCCGGTGAAGTACATAACACAACCTTATATAAGGTACTTTATCTGCTGAGTGGATTTATTTCTAGATCTGAAGTGTAACCAACGAGAGAAATTATATAAATAAATCTTATGGAGAGTATGAATTAGCAGGGAAAACATAGTGTTTAGGTCATACTCCCATCGTGACAAGCTAAGCAGTGATGTTTATGAGCCTGTACGAGTATACTAAGCATGGGAAGGGAATAACTCTAACACGTTATTATGCTTAATTGTAGGTTGATGGTGACTATCTAGATCATCAACCTGTCCTGTTGAATGTAGACAACGATAGCCTAAAAAAAATAATTTCAACCTTTGCACAAGATAAAATTTTCAAGGATGGTAAGCAGTCAATCACAGTTGAATCATAAAAAAATGAATTTCTTATTGGTCATAAACTAGACACATTCTTTGTGAGTTAACTATCTAATCCTGAACTTAATATTGTTCACTAGTAGGAAATACCTTCCACCAGTTAGGGTTATAAGAAATTAGAGGTATCGAATAATTGACTTCCATTCTTGATTGTTAAGAAAGCCAGCATGGTATTCATTCTAACTTGCTTGTCATAATATTATATATCGCATGCTTTATCAAGACCACTTATGAAAATACAAGCACAATTAAGTATTTAACACACACAAATTATGAAAATACCTAAAAATAACACTAGTCACAAATATTTAGTCCTTACATGGCTGCACTCTTTCATAATTCTCATTGTAGTTGTTTCTTAGAAAACAACTTTTACAACAATTAACCTAGTTATTTACACAATCCCTTATTAGATAGAGCCATACATCATCGCTGATAAAATAAAAGCTTATAACCAACATAATATCAATAGAAATACCATGGATATATCATCAATGAAATCCGAAAAATAACTAGTACATTTTCATACCAAATACCAAAGGAATGACCTCTTAATAACTAAATGTAAAAAGTAACCGAAGATAGGACTTTCATGTTCCACCTGACAATAGATTGGCTGAGCCAAATATACTTTAGCCAATCACCCCCGTGCCATATTCCAAGCATGAATGTGGGACTCAAACCCAAAGAACCAACCAGGTAGTCCCGAGTCTAAACCACCTCACCCTCATCAATTATAAACCAGGCTATACCGTGATCCACCCTGATCACTAGACCAACACAAGCATGGATATCATCGGATTATATTCGCATAAAATATGAGGAATTTTCCTGAATCCTAGCCTCTCAGGATTTACAACAACTTGCAGTCTGAATAAAGGGTCACTAGGCCCTAAACTAAGACATACTCTTCAGGCTTTACCATAATCCAAAACCAGAGATTCCTAGGCCTGAAATGGAGATCAAACCACCACCTCTTAGGCTTTACCATAATCTGAACCCGGATTACTAGGCCCTTGACCATGCCAACAAGTGAACTAGTTCTATAATCATTCGTAGATCCACCTCACTCAGCTTCGAATCCATACGGTAATCCAACTAAACCAAAACATGAGAACTCCACAACATTATGGTTATCCATAAATGGAAAGGCTAGGATGAAAACACTGTCACACCTATAAAATCCATGCGAAGACAACAAAGAACCACATGCAATACCATGCATGCCAAATATAGCAAGGAAAACACACATGCAAATTGATACATGCCAAGAATCTTGTTGTAGCTACTTGATTCCTGCTCCTCCTTGATTGCTTCCTCCTTCCTCTTGCTTTCTTTCCTTTCTTGGTCCAATGCCAAAATGCTCCAAAAAATCCAAGTGTCCAAGAGTGTGTGAGAGAGAGATAATAATTAGAGAGCTCCAAAAATGTGAGAAAAAAATTGAGCCAAAACTTGCCAATTGATCCTCAGAATCCTTTTTATAGAAGAGGACTCTATTTTATTCATTTTCCATTATTTTACTTCATTTTCCTCCTCACATGCAACCTATGACATTTCATCTCTCTTTTCTCCTAATTTCCATTATTTTCATAAATAAATGTGCCAAGTATGCCCTTTCCAAAGCCTTTGTCATTGCCTTTTCCAATTCCCTTAGCCATAATAAACCAAAGTGAACAACCGTTAGGATGTTTTTCCCAACATTCAACTTCGAATAAGTGTCCCATCAACTGTGGTTATTATTTTTAACTTTTTATTATATGAATTGTTCACCAGGGATGTTATAGAACCCTCCCCCTTGGGGGACACCATCTTTGGTGTTCAATCACACATATACCTCAGAAAAACCAATGAAAAGAAAGCATACTACCCATGGAGCTTTATAACTTAGCTCATTGTAGTATTTACAATGAATAACCTGCTCAAAATAAAAAATAATCATGAAAATCATATCGTTTACTGGAGCTTTATAACACAGTTTGTTACAGTATTAATTAGAATAGTATACACATTTTCTCAACCAACAAATAAAAGGATATGATGCCTATTAGCAACAAGGGAATCCAGAGGGTCACACCTCCACCCTCAAAGTAGTACCAGGATTCACTTCCTTCGCAGGAATTCTAGAATCCACTGTTAGAGCCAAAGTTGCATCCAATGTCCAACACTATAATCATGCACCATTATACCCTCAGTGAACAATTACCATCTCATTGTTCCATGGCACACTCCCAATGTGCATATGATTCCATCTGGAAATGCTAATGACCAAACAAATTCATCCCCGACCTTCCCTTCTCTACTGCATAGTCCCTCAAGAAATCTAGTCACCCCTTTCATGCAATCACTCACCTTCCAAGTTCCCTAGCATCCCCTATCTCGGGCGATCCATCCCTTGGGAAGGCTTCCTCGCATCGGAATATACAAACACCAAGGCACATACCCGCCTCAAAACCATCATACCGGTCATAGCATGCTCATGGAAATCAATGGACACTATTGGGTACCAGTGTCCCACAATTTCCATGATCCTAAAGTGCTTTACCAACATATTATTTCCCGTTCCAATTCCTTTTCACTATTGCTACTAATTCTTGCAGTTAGTTTAAACCATCCCAAAACCGGGCATTACATACTTCGTATACCAAGCACATAGCTTCCATTAGATTCAAAATAAATTGAAATAAATTCACATCATACCTCATTGGTAGCTCTTCAATAAGGTACACTTGCAATTCTGTTCATTTCCTGTCACAACAATTCAACCAATTGTTTGATCAAATCATCATGTATAAACATATCACATCGAGCTAGCTCAAAACAAAACCATCATAGGTAAAAATCATGAATCACATGCAATCATCATAAACCATAATCATAAATCACATGTAACCATCATAAGTCAGAATCACATATCACATGCATAATAAAACTGAAATAAAATATTGATAACCTTCATTGGTCTGTACTTCTTCCTTTTCTATTTCTGTACACACACAGGATTGGTTGCCACACCCGGCAAGTGCCCAGTGCCCTTGCTTCTCTTTACTCACGTACACATAAACACAATGTACATCACAACACATACATCCACACAAGGCGTACAACACCACACAATGACTACACCCATATTCGGAACACAACATAACACATACACCTACACTTAGTGTATAACACAACACATACACCTACGCCTACACCAACATACAACATATACATCTACACCTAGTGTACAATACAACCCAATACATATACATATACAAATTACAACACAACGAATACATATGTCATGATACCACGACTACACCATGCACATATATAGTATTGCATACCCGCAACACAACATGTAGGGCATGCACACAATACCACATGTATACCAGTACCACATGCACACCATGTACACAATACCACATGTACACAACACTACCTACACAACATGTGCACAACATCACACGTACACGAAACCACCTGCACAATGTGTACACAATGCCAAATGTACATCACACCACCTATACAATGTGTACACTACACCACATATACAAAACACCACCTGCACGACATGTACACGACACCACATTTACACAACGCTACATTCACAACATGTACACAACACCACCTACACACAATACCACTTGTACAACATGTACACAACACCACATTCATACAACACCACATGTACAAGAATGCATACAACACCATATGTACAACATGCACACAACACCATATGTACATAGCACTACATATACAACATGTGCATATCACCATACATACACAACAACACATATCCAACATGGGCACAACACCATATGCACACAACACCGCATATCCAACATGTACATATCACCATCTATACCTAGCACTACATATGAAATATACACACAAAAACATATATACAGCATGCATACAACATCATATGTACACAATACTACATATACAACATTTGTGCATCAACGTAGGTATAATCACTAAATATACAACATGCACAACATATACACAACGGTAGTACTGCACATTTATAGACCACACATTGACCCCCCTAAGAAAACTTGCTTCTAGTGTCTTCCACTATCCATGCTTATCCTATCCTGCCGCAAATCACACTACTTTCACTTTGTTGATGTACCCCTTAGCATTACCTATTCATAACATAAACATATACATAGTATAACCACATAATATCAAATCATACCCACATGATACTGACCTTGTAGATATGTCATATGTACTCTTCCCACTTTATTCCTCATGAGACCAAGAACCTCTTCATGCCATTCACCTACATAAGAAATCATTTCTCCAAAGAATCATCCTTGGAAACCTTGTCATACAGTGACATAGATACATAGATACATAGATACATATAATCGTTAGCATAAAACAATCATGATTGTGTTGGACAACAACATACAAACACACATATATACATATAAAAATTTAGCATCAAACAATCATGATCCATGACGACCCTATTAGACATGACATACATAAATACATACATGTATACATATATAAACATCAACATAATCATGATCACAACACAATTGCTAGATATCATAAGGTCTAGGTTGAGAGAACTTCCTTATCCATGTGCAACATGCACAACATTGAGAACAACAATTCCTAACATAACCAAGGCATCTGATGCCTCAAATCCACTTACTTTACCTTTTTTGTTACCTTCCTCATAACTTCTTTTCCACTGTCCATTTACCACAATGGACCCAACTAGTCCAACCGGTTTTCATATTCTTACCTTCTGTCATGCTTACTCATGCACTGAGCTACATTTGAGACTTACATTACAAGTTAGGTACCAAAAATCTCTCCCCGAGCTCCATTAACTTTCCTCTTTCCCAACCAATTCCCAATACTTTGAAAACATAAAAGACAAGGATAAGAACAAGAAACAACAAGAATAAAACCATGAAAACCAATAGCAATACGACACCACAACCAAAGTGGCTTAGCTATGCACCAGGAAAAAACAAGACTGCAAATCAAGCGTAAACAAATCAAAAGGACCGAAAGCACAAGACTAGCAACAAACACCATGAATCAATCCCCATGGTTCCCAGTACTTCCAAAAGAAAGATCAACCAGAGCCTTTTCAAAAATTTCATGATAGTGTCTTTTTCCATGCAATCCCATGTATCATACTTCCATAACCACACAACTATCAGTGCATAAATAAACATAAAAATATACCAGTTATCTTACCTTGTTGTGGAAAGCACAATGATCTGTAACTGGACACACATGTCAGCCATATGTATCAAACATTAAGACACATATATGTCAATTCGAAATCAACTTTTATGAATACTAACGACCATGTCATAAGAAACAATCATCTCACATTCATCTGTCATAATACATAATGCTACAATTATCACCTACTTACACTCAAGTATATGCCAAATATCTCAACACATATGTGTTAGCACAACCATCTTAAAGAAAGATCATTCCTTGATGCAGTCTTACAGACACATATATTCATATCATGCAATTAATCAAACATTCAAACAACTTGCAAACATACCATTTCAAATAAATCAACTAGATGACATAATAGACACCAAGCACTCAATACCAAATAGATGACCTAATAAAACAATCATGCACCAAGTATATGACATAATAGAACTCATACCTTAGTGTATCTCAGGGGAGGCTATATTTTCTGCCCAATCAATCTATGTTAGCACAATATAACTTCACAACACCTCAACTCAACATAAATAAGGTCATTGTATGCAATTAGGTCATCACGATGATATTGGTATGTTATGATGCTAATGTGTTCGCTAAGATAGAGGAGATGCAAACCATCAAAGTAAAGTTTCTCTGATACCACTCTGTAACACCCTCTTCCCACATATACCCAAGTAACCGACCAATTGGGGTAAACATGCAATGAGAGGCTAATAATATGATATTCAACCTCCTTGATGACCTTATGCACAACAAACTTCACCAAACCAATGCAAACTTGACCACATGCACCCACTTGAGATATATAACCCATCATGAATGACCAATGTATGTTTGACATATGAAATCACACAAGCAAGCATACATAGATAACACTGAGGTATGACCAGTATGTAACCCCAACATACACAAGAAATTCATGTACAATATGTAACAATATGTAAGCAAGTGTGCATGAATAATACACAAGCATGAGCAACACATAACCAGTCATACACTCATGACAACATATTGACAATAACACCAACAAATTTCCCATGGCGAAATCACTGTAGCCATGATCAACACCATGTGAATGAAATAAGCACACATGGACCTCAAGAATACTTAACACATATGAAACCAATATAAATGCATGACCAACGTACCACCCATCCAGTCCAAGGGTTGAACTATGCTCTGATACAACTCTGTAACACTCTCTTCCCACATCTACCCAAGTAACTGGCCAACCAGGGTAAACATGTGATGAGAGGCTACTAATATGAGATTCAACCTCGTAGATGACCTTAAGGAAGTGCAACTGATGAAAACATGACAAACACCTCTTACACAACATCAAAAACACATCTAGGAGGTAAACCACCCTCCCAAACCCTTGAAACTAGAAGGGGAACTGAATTTTGGCCATATTGAGCCTTAACCATGGGAATATAAGGGCAATGGAGTAACTATAGACCCTTAGTCGATGGCTAGCCTTGGAAAGGTAGTGGCTAGGGCCCCAAACAATCAATTCTGTGCCTGCAGCTCTAGAATTTGCACCACATTTTTAGCCCCTGAGCCCAGGTCACTTCCTGTAACTTCAGGAGAGGATAAATAAAATTAAAAAAATACTTGGAAGCAACCACATGATCAGGAAATCATCTGACCCCACCCATCCATGACAGATATTTCATCAAACATGTCACAAAAATTGCATCTAGAGGTGTAAACAGTTGAATTAAACATGGGGGTCTAATACTTATGTGAGAATTTCTAAGAAGCATTGCTCCCTTACATCATTAGTTGCAATACAATCTATTTGACCATAGATACACAATGCATTCATTTACAGGAAAAAACATAGATAGATCCATACATCATATTTGATAAAATAAATGCTTATAACCAACATAATAGAAACATAAATACCATGGATATATCATGAATGAAATCCACAAAATAACTAGTACATTTTCATACCAAATACCAAAGGAATGAGCTCTTCATTAATGAATTTAAAAACTAATCAGAGATGGGACTTCCACATTCTACCCGACCGTAGATTGGATAAGCCAAATCTACTTCATCCAATAACCCCTGTGCCATATTCCAAGCATGAACATGGGAATAAAACCCAAAGAACCAACCAGGGCATCCCCAGGCTAAACCACCTCACCCTCATCAATCATAAACCAAGATTTACCATGATCTACCCCGATCACTATGCCAACACAAGCATGGATATCACTAGATTCTCTCCGCCTAAACCACGAGGAATTTTTCTGTCTCCTAGTCCCTCAGGCTTTACTACAACCCAGAGTTTGAATCAGGGGTCACTAGGCCCTAAACCAATACATACTCTCCATGATTTACCAGAATCCCAAACCAATGATTCCTAGGTCTGAAATGGAGAGCAGACCACCACCTCTCAGGCTTTACCACAATCCAAACCTGGATTACTAGGCCCTAAACTGAGGCAACAAGCGAACCAGTTATATAATAATTCAGAGATCCACCTCACACAACTTTGAATCCATCTGGTAATCCAGCTAAACCAAAACATGAGAACTTCACAAAACCATGGCTATCTAGGAATGGGCTAGGATGAAAACATTGTCACACCTAGCAAAACCCATGCCAAGACAACAGAGAACCACATGCAATACCACGCATGCCAAATATAGCAAGTAAAACACACATGAATATCGATACCTGCCAAGAATCTTGTTGTAGCTGCTTGATTCCTTCTCCTCCTTCCTCCTGCTTTCTTTCCTTTCTTGGTCCAATGCCAAAATTCTCCAAAAAATTTAAGTGTCCAAGAGTGACTAAAAGAGAGAGAGAGAATAATGAGAGAGCTCCAAAATGTGAGCAAAAGCTTGAGCCAAAACTTTCCAACTGATCCTCGGGAGCCTTATATAATATTCCTTTATTTTCTTAATTTTCCATCATTTTCCTTAATTTTCCTCCTCACATGCAACCTGTGACCTTTCATCTCCCTTTTCTCCTAATTTCCATTATTTTCATAAATAATTGTGCCAACTATGTCATTTTTCCTTTCCAAATCCTTTTCCATTACCTTTACCAATTTACTTAGCCATAATACATCGAAGTGAACACCCGCCAGGATGTTTTTCCCAACATTAAGCTTGGAATAAGTGTCCCATCAACTGTGGTTATTATTTTAAATTTTTTATTATGTGTAAATTTCACCAAGGCTGTTACATTCGACATGTATATATATGTGTGTGTGTGTGTGTGTGTGTATTTTAACATTGAAATGAATATAATGAAAACTCAATCTGGTAGTCTCGGTTTTGGGATCCAGGGAAAATCTCTGTGTATATGTGTTTCATATTTAGGTTCTTGCCATTGTTTATTTTTTGTTTTTAAGAATTCGTTTGCAGGTAATTTTGTATAAGGTTAAAACCTACATTTGTAGCAGAGTTTTTTCTGCTTCAAGGAGACGCCTTTACTGCTGAGGGGTTTTTCTCGGGCCTGTGGTAGACCATATTTAGTGTGAGATCTGTGGGATAGATTATTTCGGTGAAAGAATATGGAAAGAAGTGGAAATATAGATATCGATAAATTTAATGGTCATAGTTTTAAGTTGTGGAAGCTCAAGATGGAGGATCTGCTAGTGGATAAATATCAATGGACTGTGGTAGATCCGAGTACTAAGCCAATGACAATGTTAGATGAAGGTTAGGAAAAATTGGATCGGAAATAAAAGAGAACAATATAGTTGTGTATCTCAGATTCGGTATTGTTGAATGTATCTAGGGAAGCTACGTCAAAGGCTTTGTGGGACACGTTAGGGACTTTGTATCAATCTAAGTCTCTGGTGAACAAAATATTCCTAAATAAAAAGTTGTATAACATGAGGATGGAGGATGGAGACTGGGTGACAGATCACTTGAACGCCTTTAATACTATGGTAAGTGAGTTGTTATCTATTGATATTAAAATTTCATATGAAGAAAAGTGCATTAATTTGTTGTGTTCTCTACCATATTCGTGGGATATTCTGGTTGTTTTGAATAGGTAGAAATAAAACTACCTGGAAGTTTGATGAAATTGTCTCATCCTTTTTGTCGGAGGAAATGAGACGGAAAAATATGGAGGGCCAGAATGGAGATGCCTTGTTAGTATGAGATGGTCCCAGAATAGAGACAAAAATAATTCTTCGAGTGGGAGACTTAAATCTAGTGGGAGATACAAATCTCCAAGAAAACCTGTAAAGGTGTGCTGGAAATGCGGAAAGGAAGGGAACTTCAAAAAGGAATGTAGATCCAAAGATGTTAAGAAAGGAAAGGGATATTATGATACTCCTTCTACAGAGGTGAAAACCACCTCATATGAAGGTGGGGATGTGTACTTGGATTATTCTTCAAGTACACATGTAGATCATGAGGCATGGTTGATTGACTCAGGTGCATCCTTTCACTTCACTCCCCATAGGGAGTGGTTTTGCGAGTATAAGAAATATTGATGCAGGACCAACCCTGCAATACCCAGAATATCTAAATACCATGCATATAAAAATGCATCTCAGTAAATGCCCAAATCAAAACTTCAATACCTGGCAATTCACACACTACCATTTGCATGCGGAAGCTCTTCAACATATGGTTCAAAATCATTGTATAATAAAATCATTTCACTGTGATCAATAAGCCATTACATAAGCGGAACTTTCATTTATAATCTCATGGTTATGAAACCATGATCACCTAGTCTCAAAGGTAGAAGCTATCTCCTTTTGTTGAGTGTGTTTTGAACCATAGTAATTCTTTTTATTAAAGAATACTCTCTTTTTATTACACCAAATGAAAACCTTTTAAAATCACTCCCCCTCTTAACTTACACAACTGTTAACATATCCACGACCTTTTTATTCAAAATTTAACTTTAATTTAGATATGGTCGACTTTTCCAACATATAAGGATGTTTCAATTTCACAGTTTGACCTTTAGCATCATGCAACCACTTCAATATAATGATTTAACTTTCAACCAATGCTTTTAACATGAAAAATATGTCTAGTCTATTTGGAGTATATCCAGCCATTCGCCTGTCAAGGATTCCTAGACCTGTCATGCTGCTTTATTTATTCCAATAATTAAGAATTTTATAACTGAGTGATGAAATTATGAATCTTCAACTAAATCTTTACTACCGCATTTAAAGTATGCATCTAGGCCATTAATTATTATTTCGATTGGCTATTTGCTCCACAAATGACAGAATGTTTCATGGGATCACATCTACATCCAATGTCAGGAATTTGCCATTGGGATTCATACTACTATTTCACAGGTCAGATTTATATACGAGAACCAAGATAAAATAAATTCATAGAATGTATTCTCATGATAACTCATTTTATCCCTTCAAGATTCGATCAATTTGTCATCGCACTGTCGAATTATATCATTTATATGAATTTAATAGCAACGAGCAACACCATAAATGGCAAAATTAATTACTTCCAATAACAAAATCATATTTTAATTGCACAAACGCCAGTTGTCAAAACTTTCCCAAACAAGCATTCGTAGATTATTTGAAATGATTTCAGTAGGAAATTTTATCAACTGCCTGCATTTGTACGTTCCCTTAGCACACTGCAGCATCATTAGGATTGAAATCGACTTCATTTGTATTAAATTCATCAACATCATTTTAATCAAATAGAGTTTTTAATTGTTGAAATTGTGCTGGAATTGATTCCGCAGTTTAGGATATTTAATACACTTTCAAAGTTCAAAGATTTAGTTTCACTCATCCTTCACATCATCAATTCTATTTAAAATTAAACTTAATCAGTATTGATTTCTTCAAATCGAATTAGAGAATCCCCTTATAACTCTTGTGGATTGTATATATAGTATCTAAAGTTTAAAAGAACGCGCCTTCTTCAACCAGTTGATTATAAAATTCAATTTACACCACCTTCTTCTTACAGAATTGATCATGAATTTGGTGGATCGATAACTCAGCTCTTCACAATTAAATTTAATGCACCATCACACACAGTCAATCAATCACCAACCAAATTTAATTGCACAACCCATAACTTAGAAATGAGACATAATCTTCAGAAAATTCACTGTGATATACATACAACACTTATGTAATAGTCTTCTTCGCCTTTACTGGACATGACCAAATCATTGGTCTTTATAAATCATCTGGCGGTTTCCAAGTAGAAACCCCTTCTACTCGTATTTTTCATTTCAATGTTTGAGGTTGATAATTAATAAATTTAATAGAATCTAATTTTAATTTATCTTTTGATTACCTGTTAACAAACCTCCAAATACTTCAACAACTTAAAATCACTCTAAATCCTAAGGATCCTTCACCCATGTTAATTAACGAACTAATTCTAAATTAAATCTTTAGAAAATCTTCAACTTTTTATATCCTCATGAACAGCCAATGCCGAGATTAATGACATGATGAATTAAAAATACTTAAAACACAAATATTTAAAATTTGTGTTTAAAACTTAAAACTTAAGTTTGACATATAAGTGGTTTTCCTCTTCGTCTAATGCTCCTGCATCAAATATGATGGTGGTGATGTCTTCCTAGGGGATGACAGGAAGGCCAAAATCGTCGAATGCGGAAATGTCAAGCTAAAGTTACAAGGTGGAAGGAATAGAACACTTCCTAGTGTTCTACATAGTCTTGCATTGGCCAAAAGTTTAATTTATGTAAGCAAGATTGATGATGAAGGTGTAAAAAAAGTGTTTGAGAAGGATACCTGCAATATGGTTCGGGGATAACTGTTATTGATGTGGGGAGTTTGGATTGGAACTCCATACAAGCTTATGGGTAGCATTGTTATTAATGTGTGCAACAATTCTATGGTTCCTGAAAGTGGAGCTGAAAACCTTGTGGTCTCTGGAGAAAAGACCATGATATGGAATCAAAGACTTGGACATATTGGATAGAAGGTCCTTCGAATAATTCATGGTAATGGTATGGTAGAAGGTATGTTTAATTTATCTCTGGATTTTGATTTTTGTGAGAATTCTGTATATGGGAAGCATAATCAGGTGATTTTCCCCTCTGGTGCTAAGAGGGCGAAAGGGATATTAGAGCTTGTTCATATTTATGTGTTTGGACCTGTGTTGGTTGTATTATTGGGTAAGTATGTGTACTATGTTTAATTTATATGTGACTTATGAAGTAATACATTGATATATTTCATCAGGAAGAAATATGAAGTCTTTGATAGATTTAAATAGTTTAAGGCTCTGGTGGAAAACCAGACAAAGAAGAGGATAATAGTGTTGAGGATAAATAATGGTGGAGAGTTCTGCAAGAAGGAATTTTAAGAGTTCTGTTACAAGTGTGGTATAGCACGAAAAAACACCACTCCATACACACCTCAGAAAAACTAGATTTGCAGAAAGAATGAACATGACATTGATGGAAAAGGCAAGAATCATGCTCAGTGGTGTCAGGTTGGGATAGGAATTGTGGGCAAAGGTGGGGTTTACTGCATGTTACATGGTTAATAGATCACCCTCATTAGTGCTAGAGGATAAGACTTCACATGAGGTATGGATTGGTAAGAAACCCTCTCCTTCACATCTAAGGGTATTTGGATGTGATGCATATGTACATGTTCCAAAGGAGAAAAAAACCAAGTTGGATAATAAATCTAAAAGGTGCATATTTATTGGGTATAAGGATGGTTTAAAAGGTTATAAGATTTGGAACCCAGAAACAAGGAAGGTTGTGTACAACGGAGATGTGGTGTTTATAGAGGAAGATAGAGTTTGAGCTAAAGAACCTGAGAAGATAATTCCTACCAAAAGATAATTCCTACCAAAAGAACCTGAGAAGATAGAGTTTAAGCTAAAGGAGGAAGAATCAGACTCTACAATAGAACAAGATTCAGAAGAGGAAGAGCCACAAACTCTAGCTTTGAGAAGATCAGTTCGAGAAAGAAGGCATCCATAAAGGTATATTCCATCCGATTTTTGTTGAAATTTTGATTTATCTATCACTGATGATGATCCCAAAATATTCAGGGAGGTAGTGGATTCAGAGGATGGAAAACTCTAGAAGGAGGCCATGGTTGATGAAATGTCATCCTTGCAAAAAAATAAGGCTTGGGATCTAGTGGAGTTGTCGGCTGGAAGGAAACCCATTGACAACAAATGGGTGTTTAAGAAGAAGATGAATGCAGAAGGAAAGGTGGAGAAATACAAATCTCGATTGGTAGAAAAAGGTTATTCCCAGGTGTCGGGAATTGATTTTGGTTATATTTTTTCTCCTCTTGCCAAGGTAGATTCTATTAGATTACTTTTATCAGTTGTTGCTGTATTTGATTTTGAGTTAGAATGAAGCAATGTGAAGACAACATTTTTTCACGGGGATCTGGAAGAAGAGATATACATGTGAAGAAAATTGAAGGATTTGCAGTGAAGGGTAAGAAAGAGCTGGTATGCAGGAAAAACGTCTCTGTATGGGTTAAAACAATCACCAAGGATGTGGTTTTAGAAATTTGATACATATATACGAGGACTTGGCTTCACCAAAATCAAAGTCTATCATTGTGTGTATTTTAAATTAATTGGTGACCATGTTATTTATTTGGTCTTGTATGTGGATGATATGTTGCTAATTGGAAATGACAAAGAAATATACAGGATTTGAAGACCTAATTGTCCTCCAAATTCAACATGAAGGATCTTGGTGCTGCAAACTATATTTTGGGCATGGAAATTAAATGAGATTGGGCAAAGAGGAAGCTCTGGTTAAACTAGAAGAAGTATGTCAAGGCAATATTGCGTAGGTTTAAAATGCAGGATAGTAAACTAGTTAAGGTTCCTATTCCTGTAGGTGTAAAGTTATCTGCTGAAAAGTGTCCCAAGACACAAGAAGAGGAAGAGGACATGTCCCATGTT